>BJCM01077873.1:0-14806 GCA_018326385.1 Flaveria bidentis
GTCAAGGAGAAGTATCCAATGGTTCTTTAACTTTGGAGAAAGTTAACTATGTCCCTGAGCTTGCGTTTAATCTCTTGAGTGTCTCTCAAATATGCGATAAAGACATTCTAGTCTTGTTAAAATCTGATTAATGTCTATTTTTAAAATCTGAGATTGATATTCCAGAAGAATTGGTACTTATGCATGTTCCATGAAAGCATGATACATATCTTCTTGATATGAATTCAAGGGAGTCAAAGTCTACTACCACATGTCTTCTTTCCAAAGCTTCAACTTTTGAGTCTCTGTTATGGAATCACCGATTGGGCCATGTTAATTTTAAAATAATAAACAAATTAGTCAAAAACAATCTTGTTAGAGGACTTCCTTAAAAAGATTTCTCTGTGAATGAAAAATGTATGGCATGTGCCAAAGGCAAACAACATACACATAAGCCCAAACTTGAAAATAGCATAACTTGTCCTCTCAAGTTGTTACATACTGATTTGTTTAGCCCAATCAATGTTAAATCAATTGCTAAAAAATCTTTCTGTCTTGTTGAAACAGATGATTTCTCAAGATATTCTCGGGTGTGATTTCTTGCTCACAAGGAAGAGGTTGCTGAGGAATTCTAGAAGTTCATACTTTCAGTCGAGAAAATTAGCAAGAGAAAGGTTCTAGCCATGAGAAGTGACAATGGTACTGAATTCAAAAATCAGATTCTTGATTTGTTCTGTGCTGAAAATGAAATTGTAAAACAATTTAGTGCTGCAAGGACGCCTCAACAGAATGGTTTAGCTGAACGAAAGAATCACACCTTTATTGAAGCCACTCGTACAATGCTAATAGAATCATCGTTACCCATTATCTTTTGGGCTGCGGCGGTAAACTGTGCTTTATACGTTTTACACCGGGTGTTGATAGTCAAGGACAAAATGAAGACTCCTTACGAACGTTTTCATAAACGAAAACCTTTAATTGACTTCTTTTGAACATTTGGTTGATCATGCACTCTCTTGAATACTCAATCCCAGAAGACAAAATTCGGTGTCATGTGTGATGAGTGTTACTTCTTCAGTTATTCTTCTTCTCAAAAGGCTTATCGGGTATATAACAAGAAAATACGTATTTTTCAAGAGTTGTTTTATGTTGATTGGCAGGAGTCTAACTCGTCTGATGTTCTGTTAGGACCATGTACGTACGGAGTACTAACTGATAATGCGTGAAACTAGATCAAATATTGTGAAATCCTATTTGATTGGTGATCCATTCAGATAGAACGTAGTTCTGATCTATCTAACGATTAAAGAAAACGTTAAGAACAATTAGAACAAGATCAACTGCAAACTATGAAGTTGGAACAAGCTCTCTGGAGTCTCTTGACAACTAGGGTACGAATATGTGTCGAAAGTCTTGAAGTGTTACGTTTTTCCACGAATTAGGTGGTATTTCTAGGTTAGGGTTTTTCAATCGTACGACTAACCGATTAGCATGGTTTAGTCGTGCGACTGAATCATGAGATTGATTCATACACATGACTGAAGGTTCAGTCATGCGACTGAGTCAATCTTATATATCAATCGTGGGACTGATCCAGTCTCCTGGTTCAGTCATGCGAATGGTCCATTAGCATGATGTATTCATGCGTATGGTCCATTAGCATGGTCCATTCTCATGATGACTTCATTCCATTAAGTTTGAACACGTTTCTCAATCATTATTGACTAAGAACTATGCATAATAACCTCAAAGCTATATAGTGAGTTCAATATACTTTATTACTTAGTAAACAATGAAACATTAAGCATTATAAGCATCAATCACATATTTTATTTCATTCAACTCATTCATTACATATGTGTAAGACATGACAAACATTTACACTAAGCTCCTAAACTAGGTAGATATGTATCAACAAACTCCCCCTTGGACCTAGTTTACATTAACATCTGAGATTCTTCATTAACTCCTCAAATCTCTTGTACTTCTCCTCTCTAGTAACTCCTGCATGTATTTCAGACGCAAAACAAAGTCATATAACGTTCTAGAACTAGAGGGCTTGTCCAATATCTTGCGCATCATAGAATAGTGGCCACTTGTACATTGTATAGGCATCTTCTGTAGCCAAGTTTGTTAGCCACATAGGGTCGAATACTTGGATAGTTTCCATTTTTCCTGCTCGATTTAGAACTATGACCGCTTTGCTTGTTCTCCAATCATAATACCACCATTTGAATTGTGGAGTGAAGTCCTATGGCATTTCCCGTAAGGGAATCTTGGACATTGTGCCCGGGGAACTCCACTTCAGCACCACTTTAGGCTTTCGAGAAATGGGATCCACATCAGACCTATGAATGTACCTCTTTGGTTGTTGAGGTCTGAAGTTCACCCATCTGGTGTGGTATTCTTTCTTTAAACCAGCCTCAAACCAGCCTGACATTTTTCTCGGATCAGCATAGAGCAGATTTCAGCGTGCAACTGGTTGAGCTCAAAACCCGGGAGAGTTTTCAGATCTTGTGGATATCTGAAGTACTCTATACCCTTCTCCCTCTTAACAGCAAAAACATTAAGATCCTAAAAAAACGCCGATGCAATAATCTTGACAGACATCTTTAGATGTTTCTTGACCTTGTAGAGCTTGGTGTAGGCATTTTGCTTTTGAGCTGTGCGTTGGGCTCGTATCTTAGTAAAACAAGCTGCCCATTCAGCCTTCTTTATATCAACTTTAGAGTCTGAGGCTTGGTCTTGGCTTTCATTCTTCTTTGTTTCTTTTTCCATCTCATCCAGTTTGTCAAATGTAGCACTTCCAAGAGTGTCACCCAAGTCGAGGATCACATTGCCCTCTCGGTCAGTGTACTCTGGATAGTGTTTAGCTATTACATCTTCAATCTCTATTTCATCTACATCGTTTAGATCCACATCACTTAGAACATTTACTTCGGGAGCATCTTTGATCAGTTCGTTTGGATTTAGCCTGAATATCTCCGCAAGTTGCTCATCAGTTAGGTCGTGTATGATTTCTCCTTCTTCGGGAGTGTAGCTAACCGAACTTCTAACAATCCCTTGCAAATCAAGAATCACTGTGAATTGAGACTTGATTTGCTTAAGTGGAGCAATATCATATTCATCTTGCTGAGATGTTTGATTTTGATCCTTATCTGTCAGTTCTTAAACAGCAGGGGCTGAGGATGATGCTCTTTGGTCTTGTGCTCTCTTGGTCCTCCTTTCTTGACCTTGAGCAGTGGCTGATGCAGTAGCATCACCTTCTTCATCATCATCATCATCACCTTTCTTCTTTCCCCTTGATCCTTGATTATCACTCCTATCTCCTTCATCAAACTCATCATCATCACCATCATCCTCGTCATCATCATCATCATCTTCACCTTCTAGGATCTTCAGAGGCTCATCTTTTGATCCTTTGAGTCTAAGCATGATCTGCTTGTTCTTGACCTCCAACTCCTCAATCCTCTAAACTACTTGATCATTCTGCACCTGAAGTTGGGTAATCTGATGTGCATGAGTAGCACTAAGCTCTACAAGCTGACTAAGTTGTGTAGCTCTTTGCTCATCAGCAGCTAACAGCTTAAGCACCATCCAGTTTAGTACGGCTAGCTGTTCCTCTGCCCCATTGAAGGGTAGAGTGGGTCCGGTGGTGAAGGTGGAGTGGGTTGATGGACCTGCTTGGTGGCTAATGGTGGATGTGGTGGATGTGGTGAATATAGGTTATGGGATAGGAGTGGATGGTGAAGGGGTGGTTGTAGTAGTGGTGGTTAGGAGTGTGGTAGTGATGGTGGGTGTTGTGGTAGTAGTGGTAGAGGGTGTGGTAATGGTGGTAGTTGTGGCAGTGGTGGTAGATATGGTAAGGGGTATAGTAGTGGTGGAAGAGGGTGTGGTAGTGGTGGTGGTAGTTGTGGTAGAAGTGGTGGATGTGGTAGTGATCAACGTAATCTTCCTTCGCTTGCTCTTCATCCCATGGGGCTAACCCATCCTCTTCTTTCTCGATCCCATAGAGGAGGATGCCACCCTTGGCTAATGGGATGGTCTGGGATGTAAGATGGATCAGTATCAGCAGTAACAGCATCCCCGGACTCACCCTGGCCTCCACCAACCGCCCTGAGCCCTCTCTAAGTGGCTACAACCTGGCTTCCCACTATCTGTACCAATGACTCCTCATCTGACTCTTCCTCCTCATCCGGACGAAAGTCATTGTGGAATGGAGCCGGTTCGGATCCACCCGGACCCTCACCTCCATGACCATCACCATTGTCATCATCGTCATTTGAGTCATTGGTGGGTAGCTCTATAGGCCCTACATTGGAATCATTGTGGTCGTGACGCCACTTCCTCCTAGCGGGCGTGACATAATCAGCATTGGCCAGATGCCCGAACAATCTCCTAATAGGGGGCTTTACATGCTTCCCGTTGTACACCTTCATCCTGCCTAGAGTGGTGTCATCCATCACCTCTAATGTAACTTCATTAGTACTCTCCTTGGACAGTGAGGGTAGCTTCTCGTCAATAATCAATTGAAGGAAACGAGGGTACATGCAGAAACCCTCCTTTCCCTTGGCTTCGATGTTCTCTATCATATACTTGAAGATCATCCGAGAGAAACTGAACAGATGGTTCAGTACCAGAGCTACGTAAGCATTCTGGATTTGATCCGACATCTCATCAAATCTGCCTTTCCGAGAGGCTATGCATTTGAGGAGCACATTGCCAAGTACTTGAACTGGGGGCACATGTTGCTCTTATTGAGCACACCTGCATTAATGTCCCCAGCGTACTTGGCCCTAAGAAAACAACCTTGAACCATCAGTTCATGCAACCTAGTTGGGCAATCACCATCTTCTCCTAACTCCAACACCCTCCTCAGATCTTCCTCGCTGATCTCAATCTCCTCACCAAATATGGAACTCCGAATACGATGCGGTTCAGCAGGCCTGTCTACTGCAGCGCTTTCCCAGAAAGCCTGCTGAATCAATCGATATGGTGTGCATGGGGTAGATATGGCCTTTAAGATCCTCGATCACCATAGAAAGGCAATAATCCCAGCGAAATCAGAAGCATTCCGGGAGGTGACGTCAAGATGCGCAAATAGGTTATGCTTTGTGCTCATAGTCCATCTACTCCCCATGTTTCTGTTACACAAGATATATAAACGTTAGAGTTTTTGTAAGTGAATGACATTTGAATTTAATGGACTTGAATCATTTTGTTATTCCGTGCGAATGGACAGTGCGACTAAGTCTTAGTCGTGCGAATGAGCCTGCGACTTAGCTGAGTCGTATGTTGTTCTATGCGGTTGAACCAGTCGTGCGACTGAATTCATACGTGTGGTTCATTCGTGCGATTGAGTCATTCCCCTATTTCAATCGTGTGATTGATGTTCAGCAGTGTGTCAATTCGCATATGTCTCTACACGGTACTGTAGAATTGGTTCTTGGTCGATACTTGATGTTAAACATTTAGGTTAGACTCATTGGATTCACAATCAATCATAATAACACTTAGTACAAAATAAATCGACGATTAAGTCCATGTTAGTGATTTATTTTTAAGGTTTTGTCTTGGTTTAGTTTTCACCGAATTAGGTCATTAGGGCTTGATTAAATTGAGCATTTAGGTCAATTTTCATCTCGCATTACCTGTAGAAATAGAGCGTAATTGTTAGTGTCACAAACACGAAGCTAAATCATGGATACGAAATTTGGGCAAAGTAACATTGCTTTCGTGCGATTGAAGTGCGATTTTGGGGGTGATGAGTATGTGCGACCGACTCCCCTCTATTTATACTAGGTTTTCCTTCGGTTGTGCAACTGAACCAATTCACACTCTTGATTCATGCGACTAAATCTCAGTCGTGCGACTGGTTCAGTCTACTACATTCATTCGTGCGACTTGGATTCAGTCGTGCAACTGACTCAGTCGGCTCCTCCATTCGTACGAATGGTTCATACTCATGCTTTATTCGTGCGACTGGTCCATACTCATGGTCCATTCGTGCGAATGACTCTGACATATGAATTTGACCTTGTGCACTTTCAACCACTCAGCCTGTTAACAATTGATAAAACGTTACGATCGATGATCATCTCAGACATGATCATTTTAAGTTTGAAAAAACTGTTGATCACCTCAGATGTGATCCTTTTAACAAAACTGTTTATCACATCATGCGTGATCCTTTTAACATAAAAACCCAATTGGACACCTCAGACGTGACCTCTTTTAAGTGAGTGTTTCATAGATTGAATTCTGATGCATAGTCCGACTTTTACCCACTCAACCTGTTAACAACTTGAACTTTAAAAACAAAATTATTTTGTATTTTTGATTTGAGAAGGATTATAAACCTATTAGAGTAATTCTAATCGATTTTACTTCCTGGACAGCACAACTTCAATTCTAGTTTATCATTTCTGGTACAATTTATTATGGAATCATACAGGTATACCAGAATCATTTGGGACATTTTTAATGAACTATTTTGATGCTAGATCCTAGTTTTCACTAAGAGTTAATAGCAATTTTAGGAAATCATACTAGAGCCACAAGATGCACACAATGATTTTGACTTTCAAGAACTACAACTCACGATGAATGTCAGTATATTTGTCCTCTTAAATCCATACATAGATTTTTGACAAAAATTGGTGATGATTTAAGGTTTAATTATTTCAACAAGCATTGTGGATTCCACACTTATATGGTAATCAACGTTCCTCAGGAGATTTTTGTGTGGTCTACGGGTATTTTTCAAGAAGGAATTATTCTAAGAGCTTTCTAAGAGATGCCATGCCTCAGGTCAATGCCATCGCAAAGCAAAGAGGCGCAAACAACAATGAATTCTAGAATATTTAGGTTATGTTTATCGTTAGGTAAGTGCCACCGCACAGCAGAGAGGCACACAATCTATGTTCTTATTCAAGCATTTATTTTCTTTTTTCACATATCTCACCAACAACATAAGTTATTAGCTTGATTGTGTTTTTGCATTATTCATGTGCTTTGCTAATATTTTAGGGTCGACCGTACACATTTGTGGCGTTTATTTTTCTCTTCACCCCTTATTGGAAATGCGTTGATTGTGTTAACCAGGGATAAGATAGGAACCCACATCAAGTTGAACAACTTAGTTTGCAATTTTAAAACACCAATGAGGTCTACTTATCTATTGTGTTGAATCTACCGACACATCATATAATGAGCTAGCAGCCTCTAGGTCTACTTTCTCTATTATACCTTGGTAGGATACTAGTTTTACTATCATTTTTCCTTTTATTTTGCTTAGACTTTTCAGACTTAAACTTTGAATTTTGCATCTTAATCAGTTAAACTTTTTGAAGTCCCAAATAATCAGTTCTTTGTGTACTATGATTTTCCATATACGTTGAATCAGTATCACAGATTTGATTTCTTTCCTTTTAGATAATTTGTCCTCCTCCCTCATTTTTTATATGTAATTAAATAAAACAACTAATTTAATACTAATCTAACCTATTCTCCCCCTAAAATTATAAAAACAAAAATATTTTTGTGTTTTTGTATTTTTATAAACAGGAAAATAAAATAAGACAAAATAAAATAAAATAATATTGTCGGAGTAAGCTTTTTCTTCCTCTATGATCACATCACTTTTTTTTGACGTCATTAATCTCTAATAGATATAAAAACCCCGGTTTATCAAATGCTTTTGTGTAGAGGTCGGCGCGTTGAAAATCCGTATTTATTTTAACCACATCGATTAATTTATTTTCAAAAGAATCACGTATAAAGTGATACTTAATGCGATGTGTTTAGTTTTATGATGTTGACTGGATTTTTTGTTATGCCTATAGCAATAGAATTATCAACATAGATAGAAGTGTTAGAGAATTGCAAACCGTAGTCGCGCATTTGCTATTGAATCTAGATGATTTGTGAACAACAACTTGAAGTAGCAACGTATTCAGATTCACATGTTGACAGAGCAACAGAGGTCTGCTTCTTACACTGCCAGGTGACTAACCGTCTACCAAAGAACTAACATCCTGCTGATGTTGAGTTGTAATTCATTTTGCATCCGCCATAATCCGAGTCACTGTACACTATAAGCTCAAAGTCATCATCATGAGGATACCACAATCCGAGTGTTTGGAGTACCCTTCACATAACGGAAAATCCGTTTAACTCCTATGAGATGGTTGACTTTCGGTTTCGTCTGATATCTAAAGCAGAGACACGATGCATACATGATATCGAGACAAGACGATATGATATACATAAGGAATCCAATCATTCCTCTATACATTGTAGCATCAACCAGGTCACCATTTTCGTCAGGTGCCACATCTTCATTTATGGAAAGAGGAGTCCCAGTGGCTGGAGCGTTCTCCATGTCAAACCGACTTAGGATGTCCCCTACATATTTAGTCTGATGTAGGAAGATTCCTTTTGATGTCTCATCCAACTGTAATCTTAGGAAGAACTTCATCTCCCCCATTGCACTCATCTCAAATTTTGCTTTCATGACATATTCAAATTATTTACATAACTCTTCGTTTATGGAACCGAAGATTATGTCATCAACATAAACCTGCATGAGCAGTAAGTCACCATCATTTTCTTTAATAAACAGTGTACAGTCAATAACTCCTCCGCGAAAACCATGTTTCAACAGATGAGTTAAGAGTTTCTCATACCATGCTCTCGGGGCTTGATGTAGCCCGTAGAGAGCCTTATCCAACTTGTATACTCTGTCCCGATGGTAAGGATCCTCAAATCCTTCGGGTTGAATGACATACACTGTCTCACGAATTTCCCCATGAAGGATTGTACTCTTGATATCTAGTTGATAAACTTTGATCTTCATGAAAGATGCATAGGCTAGGAAGATACGAATTGCTTCCATTCTAGTCACAGGTGCAAACACTTAATTGTAATCAATTCCTTCGACTTGTCTAAAACCTTGAATGACAAGTCGAGCCTTGTTTCGAATTATGACATCTTTGTCATCTTTCTTGCATTTCAAGACCCATTTAGTGCCAATGAGCTTAGCACCTTTTGGTTTGTCCACCAGTGTCCAAACTCCTAACTTCTTGAACTGTAGGAGTTCTTCTTGCATGCCTCATTTTTTAAGGCTTCACTTACATATTTTGGGTCAAATTGAGACATAAAACATCAATAAGGATCATCGTGAAGATAGCCTTTTTCGATGACTAAGGCATAATCATCTGAGTATAGCTGATTTCTAGTCTGTACTCCCAATTGTACATCCCCTATGACATTGCCCAGAGGATCATATACATTAAATTGGGATCCAGGAGTGGGGGTTACAACTACTTCCTAATCCAGATTTTGAATTCTTGGTTCAATATCTGTAGCCATTGGAGTGCCAGGTTCTGAAGTGTTAGAGACATCAACATCGGATGCTTGTATACTTTCAGTATCAGGAACCTGTTCCTCCTAATCCACCTGATCATTCTCCATGTCTTCATCTTCAGAGGAAGTGTCACTTACCTAAAGTGCACCCCTGATAAGCTAGAAGACTCACCTTGTGAACCTGATATTGTCAAGTCTAGTGTCGGTGTGTTTAAGACCTCGTACATAATTTTGGTCCATAACTCATCATCAGGAAGAGAGAGAGGGATGTTGAAGGACTTAAAGAATCCATTATAATCGAAGAAGAATGCAGGTTCTTTTCTAGCAGAGGGGGTGGTGTATCTTTGAACGTCAACGTTGCACCATACTTCTACTTAACCCGTTGAGTTGTTGTAAACTCTCTTATTCGGGTTGTTGTATCCTAGAAAAATCCCTTCTTCAGCCTTCTCACTGAATCTCCCTGATTGAGTTTTCTTCAACAACATACATGGTGTGCCAAATGGTTCGAGGTACTCCAGATTAGGTTTACATCGCTGGAGCAACTCGTAACACGTTTACCATGGTGTTTGACCATAAGACTTGGTTTAGGGTGTAACATGCATTGGCAACCGCCTCATTCCAAAATTGGATGGGTAGTTTTGAGTCTACTAGCACCGTTCGTGTTGTCTCTATCAAGCTCATGTTCTTCCGTTCAGCAACTTCGTTCATTTGTGGAGTGTAGGCAGATGTGAACTGATGTACAATTCCTTTCTCTTTGCAGAATACCTCCATCCACTGGTTCTTGAACTCCGTGCCATTGTCTGAGTGTAGGCAGATGTGAACTGATGTACAAATCAATCTTCTTAGTGTTCTCAGTATCAGACACTTGACTTGACTTTTCTTTCTATATGCCAGTTTTGTATAAGTCCAGCTTATGATAAATAGACGACTGGCTTATGGTTTGAACTTTAGGTTCACTACTTCTTTTTGGTGGAGTAATAGAACTCCTTTTCGAAGAAATTGGTTTAGTATAATAAAGTTCAATTTTCTTTCTTAGTGTCTTATAATAAGGACAATTAGAAACGATGTGTCCTCTCTTTCAATAATAGTAGCAAAATCTACCTTCTACATATTAGAAAAATTGTGTATGTGGGGAAGCGTGTGATACAAGTGTGAATTTAGTCTGGTTGGGTTTGGAAACTTCTTGTTTACATGTTTTTGCTTCAATAACAAGATTCATTGTCTAAACATTTTTAACATCTTTAGCCTTGTGTTTATTTGGACTGTGACATGGAGTACGTGGACGGTTAACTGGTTTGGTCGTTTTGGGTTCATAAATAGACATGTTTGAACCTGACTTTACATTAACCTATTCAAATTGTTCATCCAAATTCACAATAGGCATCTTACCTTTAGATTTGAAAATAGCCTCCTTCTGTTTAGTGATAGAATCCACCGGTTTACCCGTGGAATCCGGATCACTAACTAGGGGAGTGGACACAACATCATCCTTAATTGGATTGTTATTTACTAGTCTACATTTATCATTTAACATGATCTCATGTGGTGGTTGAACCATTTTGTAACCCAACCCCTCCCCGTTATTTCGATCTTTCACTAAGTGTTGAACTATGGGAGAAGAACTGGTCCAATTGTGAAGTTTTTGTTTTAATGAGTTGGCTTCGACTTCTATAACTGCTTTTTCATTCTTAATTTCTTCCAGGGAATTTAAATTGAACTTTATATCATTGGCTTGATTAAAAGCAACAACCTCGGTTTCCCTTAGTTGTTTATTTAAAAGTTCTATTTTTTCTTTATAACTGTGCTCATTTTGTTTTAAAATCCGATTAGCTTCTGTGCACAGTTGTAAGTCATTTACTATGCTATCATTGTGGTCTAATAACCTAGAAAAATTTAAATCTATGATTTCTCTAAACTTGTTACATTCATTACAAGTATGATTTTGAAAGAGTTGGCCTTTTGTACTTATGATTGAAGACTCGGATGAATCAGCCATCAATGCAGAGGTAGACTTTTCGGATGCTGGAGCATCTGAACATGTTGTTCTGAGATCTTCTTCAATTAGGTGATTGACCACATTTTCAGTGTCTTCATTATCGGACATCACTAGTTCAACTGCGATTTCACTTTCACTTGCAGAGTCATCATCCAAACCCTCGACATGGGAAATGTTCGATTCACCCGGAGACACAAAATTGAAGGCCCAATCCTGTCCTTCCTCACCTTGAGCAGTCAAGGCCTTTGTCTCTTTGCTTGATGAGGTAGCTCCACTCGTGGATTTGTCATGACGGTTGAAAGATGAGAATGGATTCCCATTACCTGTCTTCTTGGGATTTACATATTCACATTTGAAATGCCTCTTTTCTCCATAGTTAAAGCGGGTAACTTTGGTTTTGTCGAAACCAAAAGTAGTGTCTTTTGTGGCTACCAAGTTCTGTGCTGTCTTTTTCACAAACTTCTTTGCTCTCCTGACAGCACTTGCCAAAGCCCACATTTTATCCATTCTCTCTAGTTCATTCTCTTCCACTTGCTCGTAGTCTTCATCGGCCAGATGGCAATTACCAATTTTCCCTGCAACTAGACCATCATAAAAATGAACAATGCTGCTAGAAGGTCCATATGCTCCTTTGCACCTCCACAGTAATATTTCCAAGATTCTCGGTCTTTAACTTAGTAGCACTTCTTCAGGGCAATATATTGGGTACTAGATGAGATGGATGTTTCATATCCTGAAGCTGTGGTTTGAGATGGAGCAGTTGAACTAGACACAAACGCTATTGGAAGTGGTGCTCTAGAACTAGTTGGATTGGGAAATGTGCTATACAGTGACGGATTCTGGTCATAGGATTCTTTCTGTGACATGTACTTCATCCTCAGTTCCTCCTCCCTCAATTTCAGTATGAAGTCGTTTATGTCTACTTTTGCCGGTATATTGTTTTGTCTCAAGTTAGACACAAATGAGTCCCACTTCTCGGGCAAACCATCGACAAAGCCTGACACTTTGTCTTCCATTGACGTTGTGACCCCATGAGTATGCACAGCTCGCTTATGAGATGGTGGAATCTGTCTATGACATCATCCATGCTTTCTTTCCGCATCGAAGAGAAGTTATCAAACTCCTTTTTCAGAGCCTTTTGCCTTTAGAGCTTTCAACGTTGCATTCCCATCGTATAGTTTCTCCAAAGCTTCCCATAACTTCTTTGCCCGTTTGTTCTCAAAAAACTGATGGAATATGTCTTTTGGTATTGACTAAGTCAACTGGGCATACACCTTATTTTCAGCATTGTACTTTGCCTTCTAGCTATCAGTCATACCTCCCAAGGTTAATTTAACACCATCAGCACCAACCAGCTTACTATAACTTGTCTAGATAGATTCCTAAAGGTTGGGATCAACTCCATTATGATAGATCTCAAATCGCTGCTTCCACTATGGGTAATTATCTAATGTGATAAGTTTAGGAGTTTTATTATGATTCCCAATTTCATTTTCCAAAAGCAGAAGGTTCTGGATTCGAGAGTCCCTTCCGAAAGTAAACACAGAGTTCTAATCTTCCATCTCTTTGAACTTTGAACTTTTGCGAATGGACAGATGCGAATGAGTCAATCGTGCGATTGGACAAATGCGGATGGCTAATGCGGATGACTCAGTTGTGCGAATCACAGGTGCAAATGAATTGAATCATGTGATCAAATTCAGTCGTAAGTATGTAGTAGCAACTGAGTTCAATGGTGCGAATGGGTGTGCGATTGAGTTCAGTCATGCGATTAAGCCAATCGGCCGACTGAAGTCTGCTGTTTCGGCAAAATCGAAGGTTTGTGACACTTTGACACAAAAACACGTATTTTCAAGATCCCTAATTTTCCTTATGCCAAAAAAGTAAACTTTTAGACCTGGAGACGTCGAAAACACTGTTTTACTAAAAAGGTGACCCTTTTGAATGAAAAACATGATTTTTACATCGAAACTAATTTAATCACATGCCAAATCAAGAGCCAAACCTCTGATACCACTTGTTAGGATAGTGTACGTATGGAGTACTAACAGATAATGTGTGAAACCAGATTAAATAATGCAGAATCCTATTTGATTGGTGATCCAATCAATAATAACACGGTTCTGATCAATCTAACGACTAAAGAAAACATTAAGAATGATTAGAACAAGATCAATTGTGAACTATGAAGTTAGAACAGGCTCTCTGGAGTCTTTGGACGGCTATGGTACGAATATCTGTCAAAAGTCTTGAAGTGTTACGTTTTTCCGTGAATTAGGTTGTATTTATAGGTTAGGGTTTTTCATTGGAACGACTGAACCATTAGCAGGGTTCAATCGTGCGACTGAATCATGCAATTGATTCATACACACGACTGAAGGTTCAGTCTTGCGACTGAGTCAATCTTATGTCTCAATAGTGCGGCTGATCCATTCTCCTAGTTCAGTCGTGCGATTGGTCCATTAGCATGATGTATTCAAGCGTATGGTCCATTAGCATAGTCCATTCGCATGATGACTATATATGATTAATTTTGAACATGTTTCTCAATCTATATTGACTAAGAACTGTGCACAATAATCTCAAACCTATATAGTTAGTTCAATATACTTTATTACTCAATAAATAATGAAACATTAAGCATTATAAGCATCAATCACATATTGTATTTCATTCAACTCGTTCATTACATATATGTAAGACATGACAGACATTTACATTAAGCTCCAAAACTACATACATATGTATCAACATGTTCGATCTGAACCAGCATGGTTATTTGACTCAGATACTATGTTTAATTCTTTTAATCTTCTAGTTTTCGACGATGATGCGTCCATCTCAAATGTTCAAACAAATATCATTTCTTCAACTCCATTACTAGTCATTCTTCAAGTCCATTCCACCTCTTTAGCAAATTATGCCACGCAGTTGATGTTGCATCATTTTCATAATCTTTTGATCTTTCACCTCCACCTGTTTCAACATCCCTTCCTTCATCACCGACATTTATCTCACCATAGCCTATACCATCCCTCTCACCCTCATCTACTCATCCACAATCTTTCAGCCAATCATCTCCAAACAACTTGCCTTTATCCACTGATTTCAAAACATTAAAAGATCATCCTCATGATAACATCATTGGATCTATCACTAATGTAGTGCGGTCGAAGAGTCAATCTGGTTTTAATAACATTTGTCTCTTCTCTTGCTTTATTTCTCAAATCGTTCCGAAAAATGTTCATGCAGCTCTCCAGGATCCTTGCTAGGTTGAATCGATGCAATTAGAGCTTCAACGATTCAGAAAGCTCAAAGTGTGGACTATGGTTGATCTTCCTCCAAACAAATGCCCAATTGGCATGAAATGGGTCTTTAAGAACAAACTCGATAATCGTGGTGTTGTGGTGTGTAACAAATCAAGATTGGTTGTGCAAGGATTTGCTCAAGAAGAAGGGATTGACT
>BJCM01077876.1:0-21541 GCA_018326385.1 Flaveria bidentis
ACTAGTCTGCCTATTTATAATAAGAATTGCAAAGTAGCTGATCCTAGAATTGTGGCACAATTGCCTCTAGAATTATGATAATTGATTCCAGCTAATCATTGCTAAATATACCCGAATGGGTTAAACAAGCTGCCAAAAATAGCATTGAATTGCTGGTTAGTAACAGCTGTCCCGATTTTCTTCTTTTTCCTTCTAGAATACATCTTTATTGCCTGAGATTTCCTTGGTATTGCATCAGTAAGACAGATGCTATGTAAGTTGCGCTTGTTATGAAAAGACCACCGACAAGGCTACAACTTTGGTATGACAATGAATCTGCGATTAATATTGCAAACAATATAGTTCAATGGCATGATCACACTAAACACACAAAGATATTTTGGTTTTTATTCGAGTAGAGGAGTGTTGGCTTTAAACGATGTGAAATTAAGCAGCTTGCTGATTGCTTAACACTCGGATGATTAATATCTATTGCCCATCTTGAGTGGGAGTGTTGAGTTACTTAGGGGCTGTTTGACAACTTCTGAATGATTAAGTGCTGGACCAATAAGAGGTCTGAATCATTAAGTGCTAAATCATTAAGAGATCTGAACCATTAAGAGCTAGTATATAATTTAACTATTCAAAGACAAATGTCTGATCAATTTAGATAATATATCTTAACCATTCAACATTAGACCTCTTAACCATTCAGCATCAGTATAATACTTAACCATTCAGAGGTAAATCTCTTAACTATTCAGACATGTGCTCGCGAAACAAACAGTCTGAACCATTCAGACATCTGAACCATTAAGAGGCTGATTAAGAGGCTGATTAAGAGGCTGTCAAACAGCCCCTTAGATATATGTAACACCCTAAGCAAATCCTACATTGGCTATGATAGGAGAGACTTTTGCTTCATAAGGAACGCCCTCCCTTAATGCTAGTGGATGAGAGGAGAACTCCGCAGTTAAACATGCTTAGGTGGGAGTAATAATAGGATGGGTGACCTTCTAGGAAGTCATCTTCACCAAGGCAACCAAATATCAAATCCATGAGCTCGTCATGGGCAAAATGGACAATATTGGTAAATGGTGATATGAGAAGCCGGATGTTACAATGTATTCTGTTACTTAGCTAATATCGCTACTATTTGCTGATATTTTTTTAATGAAATTAAAGAGGGCCTCTCTACGAGTATTGTAATTTGTAACCCTACTATTATCCCACAAACAAAGATAAAATAGAATGTGTTGGTAGTCATTTGTTAGAGCAAACCCTAACATGCATTTGTATAATCCCTTTTAGTTTTAATACCTAAAACTCAAAACACAACTATTTTAATGCTTAAGAGTTAAGACTACGAGTAAATACTGAAACTGTAACCACCAAGGTATGCAGAACAGTGTTTGATTGATTGATTCCCATTTATCATCCGTTTAACAGAAAAGGTAAGCATATGTTCTCTTAAGATCTTAAAGATTTATTCTGTTCTTGCCAAGAAACAGAACACAAAAGGTATTAACATTTGCCAACTTTATCAGTAGCATTGCCCTCAACTCGAATGCTTGTATTCTGTCACGAAAAATAACTGCAAAAGGTCAACAATTAAAACTATATGGCACATTAGTTTAGCATTGTCTCAACAAATCTCTTAAAAGAAATTTTATCAATTTGAAATAACTGTGTCTGCAATCCCAGGTTGCAGATGAACTTGTAGCTGAATTTGCAGACCCTGGAAATGGTGTTCAGGCTTCTGATCAGGTTTATGTTATGACCCATTGTTCATACTTATAGCTAAAAATGTAAAGTATTAAATGAGTTTTGTTTTGCTTACTCATTAGCTATATTGTTACATTGAATTAATCACCATAGCAACAATATGATGAGAAAAACATTCGTCGAAGGGTATATGATGCATTAAATGTTCTCATGGCTATGGATATTATTTCAAAAGATAAAAAGGAAATACATTGGAAGGGACTACCTCAATCAGGCTTGAACACTATTGAAGAGCTAAAGGTCAGCTCTCAGTGCATACCTTTTATACAATTATGCCAATTATGAAAAGGGTAAAACTTGACAATCTCCCAGTTTGACAAAAGAATTTACAAAATTTGACTTAAAAACATTCAGCAAATGGTTTGTAGTGCATTTGTCTTTTTGTTAGATAACCCTGTTATTTTCATCTTTTCAAATTCACATGTTCTATAATGATTGCTTGTAATTTAACGTCTTGTTCTATATTTGAAAACACAGAAGGATAGGCTTGCTTTACAGAATAGTTTCGAGAAGAAATCAGCCTATCTACGAGAACTAGAAGATCAAGTGAGGATATATTCTCTTTTGTTAAAGTCATTTTTATATCTATTTAAAAGAAAATGATGTGTGTGAGGAACGCTGATGATTCTTTTTCGCATTAATTTTGTCTTTTTTCATTTACAAAGTATGTAGGTCTTCAGAATCTGATACAACGGAATGAACAATTATATAGCTCTGGAAATGCTCCAACAGGTGGTGTGGCTTTGCCCTTTATACTGGTGCAGGTACAGCTGTTTAGTATCATTCTCGCCCTTGTTTCCAGAAAGAACAAAAAGCAACTTAAATTTTCATCATTAGTTTTAAAACAAGAACAAGTTCTATTCTTGAATATTCATACTAATCACAACGTTTTCTTATATGGAACGTCTGAAACTGTATGTTTTCCCGTGGTCATAAATGTAGATTATTTAAATGATTGGTTTGGACCACATGATTCCCTCTATCTTGTCATTTTGGAAGGGCTTTTTGGTCATATAATTTTAAAGATACATGTGTGCCATCAATGTTGTAATTACTTCTTGATGAGAAAACCAAATATCTTGTGTGTTGCATATGTAATTTAGTGTAATTAACTAGGTTAATTAACTCAAATGGGTATAAATAATAATTCACATATGTTCATCTTGTCGTCTCATAATTGCAGACGCGCCCTCATGCAACAGTCGAGGTAGAAATTTCAGAAGATATGCAACTGGTCCATTTTGACTTCAATAGGTAATAAATTACACTTTGGCTAATTTCGCCTCAAAGGGTGACCCAATGACTCTGGTGCACCACCCTGGCTTGTAGCTTATATCTTTGACTCGAACCCATGATTAGTCTTACTACCTAATTAATATCAATTTTCTGTTTGCCACAATTGCAGCACTCCTTTTGAGATTCATGATGATAATCATGTTCTCAAGGCAATGAAGTTATGTAATCAATCAAAAGGCGATGAAGACATGCCAAACAACAGGCCCATGGATGGTGGTGCATGCTCAAGCCCACCACCCACGTTAAAGCCTCGATCAACCCTCGCTTTACAGCCCACCATACCATCGGCTAGACCTTCAACCTCACCTCCCCTTCCTGGTATACTCAAGGCGCGTGTTAAACATGAGCATTAGTTCCTTCTTGACCATACAATCTTTCCCATGTGGCGTGTAACCATCAAATCCGTCACATTTGTAAATTGATGGCTCTACTCGTTTTGCGACATAGCAAACTCAAAATGCACCCGAGGCCAGGACCTTGTCTATTCTTGTGCTTCTGGCTAACTGGCTTAAGCCCCTTGACACTTGTAGGATTAAGGCTATTTTTGAACCTTTTTTTAAATAATTTTTGACCCACTTTTTGAAGCATGTCATTGAGGTTTATGGTTAAATATGAAGGTGATGTAGATGCTCTTTTGATTTAGTTCAAAAGCAAGAGCACATTGTAAAATAATCATTTTTAAATTTGGAAACAATGATGAGGCTGTTTTGTAGGGATTAATTTTGTTTTATTTATGTACACCATTTTGCAGTCTTTGATGTAAATTCTTAGCTTCAAAACATTTATTATTCTTAACTTTAAGAGAAAAAGAAAGAAAAGAAAGAGAAGCATTTTTATGCAATAAAAGAATAAAGGTTTTATTATTTATGCATGACACACTTTCAATAAATCACTGGTTTTAAACCCAAAAGGGTAGCCCGATGGTGGAGGTTCGGGAATCTTTAATTTCGAACTCTCTAGGTTGTCACTTTGGTCAAGCTCACTTTCTTGGAGAATTTTTTTTACATGAACTAGTGTATGTAAATAGTAACAATAAAAATAAAATAAAAATGTTGTTACTATCAATCATAACAATAATAAAGTATAAATACTACCACTAATAATAATAAGGGTGATTGAATTTAAATAATTTTAACTTTTATATATTAGTTGTGATTAAACTCAACTTAGAAAATGTTTATAAGTACTTTTATCTCTAAGTTTATTTTCCTCCAACGATTTTTTACTAACTGAAAGTTAGCTCCGTTAGTTTTTTATGCTTATGTGTTCAAATCACTAAGAAGAAAATTGAAATTTAATATTAGGTCTGTCAATTTATAACTACTGCACCCTGAAACAGACCCGTCAATCTCCACCTCTTGGTCTGAACCACTTGACTCATTAGAGGTAGATTTCAGGTGACGATGGAGGCTAGACACCGAAAATAGATCTAATGAAGACTAGGCGGTGACAGAGTTAAAAAATGACTCAAAGTTGGCCCGATTTCATCAAAGAAACTAACGAGGGTTAACTCTCAGTTAGTATGTAATCATTGAAAGAAAATAAGGTTAAAATTGAGAGTGTCTATAAACATTTGTTAAGTTAGAACTAATCTCGGTTAATAGATTAAAGTTGGTATTATTAAAATCTAATAACCCTAATAATAACAATAATTATGATTATAATAATCATAATAATAAAACTAGTAATCATAACAATACTAGTTATAATGTCTTATTAATAAGAAAGATAAACATGAAAAAAATAATTATCATAATATCTTAATAATAAAGGCCAAGTTATTCTAAGGAGGAAAAAAAATAGAAGACAGATGGGATTTAACCACAAAAATTTAGATTCAAAATTTTAAAATATTCAGTGGCATAATAGTAAAGAATTAAAACTTTAAATAAAAAATTAAATGTATTTTAATCTTAGTCACATTTTTAAATTTCTATCGTTTTCTATAGACGGTTATAACTTTTAACATAACCATATTAAAAAAACACCATAAAAGAAAGTGTTTTTTATCTTTTAAATGATTATAGTGTTGATATATGAAAAACGAAGTTTTTTAATGATATTTTAGCTTATTTTGTAAAATTCATCATATCATTGTGTGTAATGTTGATTGTTGTTTCTTAAATAATATTTTCTAAATAACATAATACTAATAATGTGTGTGTATTAAGTTTTCCAATTCACTGTGTAATATTGATCAGGTCGTCGTGTAATCCTTGTCAAACACTCACTATGTCTAATGCTGATCATCGAGTCTAGTCATTGTGTTATGCATTGTATCTATTGTTGATCATTGTGTTTAATGTTAACTATTGTGTTATCTATTGTGTTATCTATTGTGTAAACTTTTTATATTTCCAGTTCATTGTGTAATACTTTTTAGGTAATTGTGTAGTTCTCGTCAATTCAGGAGATTACACAATGACCTAACGAAACTACATAATCAGTTAAAAGAACATAGAGAAAAACTTTGTTTTTTTATATAAACACTATATGCGTTTTAATGATAAAAAATGTTTGTTTTTATGGTGTAATTTAAAAAAATAATAATAATATGGTATGTCTATGGGAGCTAAAAAAAGACGGACCTTGACAAGGTGGGACAACCAATTTCGCTATTTATTTAATTTGTATAAAAAAAACACACATTAACATCTTAATCCTTATTACAGGTTATAGCTTTTAAGGACTTTGTATTGAAACATTTTTCTAATAAGAATAGTACTGATACTAGTAATAATAATATTCATAATAATAAATAATAATAAAATAGTAATGGCAGCAGGAACAATAATAATAGCATTTAAAATAATCTTAATAGCAATATTACTAGTAACTATAATATATTAATATTATTAACACAATAATTATGATAAAACTAATATTATACTTACTAAACAACTTAGATTGGACGTAGTGGACACTTTGACGACGCCAAACACAATGACATGAACAAGAGTGAAGCTTTAAATATCATTACGAGAAAGTTAAAAGTGACTTTAAACCCATAGGGTGCCAAACATTTAACAGACGTCAAAAACACAATTTTTTATATATTATTGTATCAATGGAGACTCTAAACACTAGTTAACCATTATATTTAATTTAAATAAGACTTTTGTCAAATGGTTTTTATATAAATGAAATCGAAGTAATATTTTATCTTAACAATCATTACAGATAATCTTACAAAATATAAATAGTAATTTATTCAATCTTTTTGTGTCACATGCGCTAACTATCATTAATATTACAATCATTATTGTTTCCTTTAATTTTATTTTTATATTATACTATTCTATTAATAGGAATCCATAGTATTTTTTATCGACATATATGGTTACCCCTAAGTGTAAAAAACACACCCCAGTATCTCTTTAACCATCTTAATTCTTTATCTTTTAGGTATACATTTATACTAACACAAATGTAAATAATTTTTTTTATTTATTTTGTAATACACAAACTTATCAATATCAAATGGAAGAAAATACCTTTGTAACAAGTGACAACAATAGTCGAATGTGAACTTATATATGTAAGGTAACCTAACAGGCCCACGTTCATGAATTAACTACCATACAAACACGTACGTGATAAAAGGTGGCGAAAGAATACAAAAAACTAAAAGTAAGAGAACCAAAAGTGAAAATTACAAACAAACTCGACAAATTCAGGTGGGGTGAGCCTCTGTGCCGTGGGGACTCGTTTGAGCTTTTCACTTTGGCGTAATATTATTATCTTCACTAATGGTCCTTTCAAATATGGTCATTGACAACATCGAACTAAGTTAGGGGCCGTCACGTTCCCCTAACTCACTCAAGACACACCATACGCGATTTACTATATCACAATTGGTATGTTAGTGGCATATGCTACTGATCATCATCAATCGGAAAACTAAACTCTTAACTTTCTAAACTTTCTACTTGACGCCGTCACTAATTGTCAAACTAAACCCTTAAATTTCTAAAAAAAATTGACCTCCTAGAGTGTATACAATATACACTTTTAATCCATTAACTATTTTATTAATTTCATTTTTTTTTCTTAGGACACTTTGTTTTGTTTACTTTTTTTTTTTTGCTAAAACCTCATTTGTAGTTGTGCTTAATCTTTTTTTTCTTGGCGTACTGACATAAATTTTGTTATAAACGAACTTCTATTTGAAATAGGGTGTGTGCTTTTGGATATCATAGGTTATATTGAGTGATGATATATGATATCCAAATACTGTAAAAACTAAAACTTTTGCCGACCAAAGAACATTAGTTTGTAATGCATTGTTCTATTTCTATCTAACATTCGACCTCCATAACAGGATTGTCGTAATTTCATATGTTTCTTTTATGTGCTTAACATTGATAATATCACCACTACAACAAACGTAACAAAGTTCGCAAACCTACTACTTCACGTGAGCTTAAATATACTCTTTTACATTTATAAATATATCTTGAACACTCAAATATCAATCATTCGTTCTAAAATCTAATTCCACGAAATTATCAACCAGTGAAAGTCATCTGCTTTATAGCATAAGATGTGTGGAGAACCAAAACCCTAAAAAGTGTGGTAAGCTTATTCCATAAAGGACAATTATGCCATTTTCCATATATCAAAGAACCCAATAATCACCATGAAAACTTCTGTTGTCAACATCATGAGTTGAATGTAAGAGGGACCAAAGGCCCACTGTAAGCCTTATTCCCACGTGAGCACCATCTGCTGTCACGTGGATCATTAGCTAAATGATGACTTCCACAGTCACGTGTGCTTGCCTTTTGTCGCTCGTGACTTTTGAGAAAATAAAGATATATGCTCTTCTTGTGTTACACATAACACACATCCTCTCTTTCTAATATTATAATATGATATCATACGATACGATACTATTAGTATCTTGGCTTACATATTTACGGTTTTGTTCATATGACTGTATACTAGAGGTTAATAATTTGAAGTTTACAGGTGATAGACAGTTTTATGGAAAGATGACAACACTAAAATCCATATATGGAAGATGAAGAAGACGAAGGGAGCAGAATTTTGATGCCTTAATGTATGGAAGTAAGTGTGTGTCGTTAAACCTGCATATTTGTCCTATTCGTTTTGGATGTATCAACATTAAAAATAAAAGTATCATCGAGTTTTATCATATACACAAGTTTCATGAAAAAACAAAAATATCTTAACATTTAACCTGCACGTACTTCTCGTTGTGATGACTAATTTTGTTGGATGCAAATTATTATAACAAGCGCTTCACTATAGCAAGTATAAACTTTATTAGACGGTATCAAATAATGCGATTATGCAACCCATCTAATAAGGTAAGAGAATGTGGTTTCATATCGTACAACCGAACCAGTATACAAAGATACAAGTAACAAGAAATCGTTAAAAATTATACATTCACGTGATAACATTAATGTCTAGGAACATCAAATTAAAATGTTTAACTAGTTAGAAAAAGTTAACAATAGATATGGGTTAATATCATGAAATTAATCATTTTTTGAATGAGTCTTGATCAGTTATGAAGAAGCTTATAAAAATTGGAAGAAATTCTAAAAATATTTATTCACATAAAGAGAATATATTAATTCGTGTAATAACATAAAACCCACGTACTTTCTTAGTTTGTAGTAATAGGTGCTCAAGCCATTTTTAATAAAGTCTATTCACTTGTTTAAAATTCATTTATCAATTAAATCAACAATTAACAACAGTCATTTAGATCAACCACTACACAGTAAAGAATACGATTTTTGTTAACAGATTATTTTTACACTCATCAACCTATCAAAATTTGACCAGTTTTTATAGTAATATTTTGACATTAAATATACTTAATATCATATTACAAACATATATTCACACGAATTAATTATATTAAAATTTATTTAAACTCCAGACTAGTTTTACAATAAAAACTAGAGCTGTAAACAAACTGAGTCGAGTCAAGTTAAGTTCAGGTTTGGTTCGTTTACAAAATTAACCACACCGAACCAACCTCGGCTTGTTTATCTTTACGAGATAGTCATCAAGTTAATTTAGTTTGAACTTGGCTCATTCATATAAATTTATCTACAAATCTTGAAATTTATTATTTTTAATTTGCACATAATGATATATATATAAAAGCAAAAAAGTATTTTCTAACATACATATAATGCCGACATTATATATTATATAATTTATAATTCAATTCAATGCATAACCAAGCTGAATAATTAGCAGTTTACAATTAGGATTGTTTGAACAACATATAAAACATGTCTTTAAAATAGTAGTAAATGGGTAAGTTTATATTAAAGAGCAACTTTAAGATACGTACTATAGGAGAAGAAGATATCTGGCCTTTAATAACACGCTTATTTTAAGATGTTTATAGTGCATGATCAGTAAAATACCTATGAATCTATGATAAAAAAAAAACTAATGTAACGTAACTATCATGTAATCTAGTTGTTTCAAATACGCGAAGTAAACATGATACAGTAGCATCTATATATCCACATGAAATTTATACAAACATCTATGTGGAGTAGCCTCTTCGTACCATTAGATACACGTAACGTCTGTCATCATCTCTCACTCTTGACAAAATCTGTTGTATAATTGAGCTTTTTTGTTGGCAGACTACATTTATAATTATAATAAATTAAAGTTTACTAATCATTTAAGCTAAAGTAGATGCAGTGCTCGGTCATTGGTACAAGTTTTGATACACAAAGTCATCAACTTACAACAATCATGTATTATAATTAATTAAAGTTTACTGGTCATTTAAGCTAAAGTAGATGCAGTGCTCGGTCATTGGTACAAGTTTTGATACATAAAGTACACATGATGACACTATATATACCTATATAAGTGTAGTGTGTGTTATGGTTTATGTGTATATGCATATATTTCCCTCAAAATGGTGATTCAATTTTTATCTGCATTTGCACCTGCACCTTACTTGCTACTTCCACTGCTTACACGCTCTTAATTCTTTCAAGGGTAAGTTAAGTTACAATGAGGTGCATGTGTATCTGCAGACAAAATATGTCATCTTGAATTCTCTCATCTTCACACACATATACGTATACATAGACACACACACACATATACTTTTATAGATGTGTGTGTAAATGTTGAAAAAGAAGAAGAAGAATGGAGTTCATATGTCTTGTTAAAGGTAAAGAGTTAAACGTTTTCATGTTTGTTTAGGGTTAATCTATAACAACACTATATAAAGTTTCATGAGAACACTGAGGTTAAATTTTGTTAGCTTTTGTATTCATGGTGTTGAAATCAATCGGAAAAAGCAAACACGATAAACACCAGATCTATTAAGAAAACCCACATACAATAAAACACTTACATTAATCCTTTATTTATACTAAACCTCCATGCATTAATCTAACCCAACTCTAACTCAATTAAATAAACAAACAATTCTAACAAGCTCAATCTATATATCCTAGTCTAATACAAACTCAAGCAAACATTTAATAAATTAATACTAAGTATTTCTCTTTTACATTATTGACTCAGTTAATAACATCAATTTTTACATGCAAACTGTTTCAACCCTCGACTTTTTGGTTCATCAAATTTAGACTCTTCTACAATCAAGACTACATCCCTCACACGATCCTATGAGAGTGAGCTAACTCCAAAAACATGCCCTTGGGTCGGGTTGCTCATTGCAACTCATGTATGAAGCAGGAATCGGTAGTAAGTAGTAATATCTAGTATATCAGCAGTGTGCTTGGTATTTTATTGAGTTAGTAAAGATTTAAGATTGATATGAATGTTTGGACCGTAATTTGAAAATTCTAATAAAATGATTTCAAGTAATTATAAATTAAACCTATGTTTTAGAAATATTGTGGGATATGATACATTTGTTGTTTGTCGTCCTAGAATCACATTAATATAAGATGATCAATTACAAAACCTTGCATGTGTTTAATACGCAAGTTGAATTTGTTAGAATGAATATATGATTATAATCCTTCGAGAGGTGTAAATATGGGTTGGTAAATTTTAAAGGTGTGACGTACGATTGATTGGCAAAATAATATATTTTTCTTAAGCAAAATTTCTCAACTTTGGATTGCCTTTGTAAATATTACATACACACCGATCTTAATTTAACCTTTGTTTTACTTCTAGATGTCTTATTAATCACTACGACAATATCAGGACACAATTCTCATATGATTCATAAACCATACAAGCTATGGTGAAACGCCCTTCAGCTGTCAAATACACAACAAAAGCTGTTATCAAGTCATGAATAGGTATTGAACAAAAACGAAACACAACTTGAAATAAAGTGACCAAACTTCTCTTGAACGCTTCATGAGGGTATTAGGTTTGTCTTCTTTAGCATCTACAAAATTTGCTTTGTTTGTTATCTTTTGGTCGGGATGCGTTGACTCAAAGTGACCAAATATGTCAATGTGGATTATCTTTTGAACGTTTGATCTATATTTGTTTATTTAAAAAAACAAAGGAAAGAAAAGTCAATCTACCACTAATCAAAAGCATATTAACTTTCCAACTAGATAACCTTTTTTAAACCAATCAATCACTGATTCACCATAAACCAACCATATATAAGAGCTCGTCATATTCGACCCTATCAGAATCCCACAAATAGACAATAGGGATTTTTTCGACCTTGTAACTTGAAAACAAAATGAATCAACTCACGTCACTATGCTCCACTCCACACCGAATAGACTTGATTTATGCATGTTGATTTTCAACCCCGAGACTAAATAATGTGAGTGTAGTTCCAATATTATATAGTATGGTTATAAGTGATTGTGAGTGAATAATATGAGAAATTTCCTGTTTAATTTGTATTTTTAGGAATCACTGTTCAAAACCCCTATAATGTTTTTAATATATTTTAAGTGGTTGTGAGTGAAAGAGAGAGAAAAAATAATAATAAAGTTGAAAAAAAAATTATAATATAATTATATAAATAAAGATAAAAAATAGGTCATGAATTATCTGTCTTAACGCTCTTTCTAACTAAAACTCTAAAGCAGGACTACGACTAAAAACTTAAAAAGTACTGAAGCCCAAGCAGATCTCAGATAAGCCCAAATTCACTTTCTCCAAGTACCCGCAAAGCCCCTTAACTAATAATAGAGTCCAAAAGCTTCCAATTTAACAAAGGCTTTAGCGTTATCTATTTTAAATAACATAAGTTTTTTATCACCTTTTTATATTGATCTATTACGTCATTTAAAATATTAATTATATGTAATTCCTTTATAAAATGGTTTTGAGAGGGATAAGAAATAGACGTGGCTAAACGTACCTTCTTTCTCACGAACTTGATGGCCTCGCTACATTAAAAAGTTAATTTCATAACCTTGGTTTTTATCGTGTGTTTTAACTTAAAGGGTTTAAAATGGTTATAATTAAATTTGGATGATGTGGAAAAGCATATGTATACATTATCTTAATTCAATAATAATAAATGATAGTTAAGTTTAACAACACAATATACATTCAATGCTTAACCACATGATTTAGGCAATTTACATCTTTCATTATCTCACTTGAGTTTACTATATGTTATAAATCGTTTAAACAAAAGTTTTAGACATTGAATATTTTTTTTTTGTAATTATCTTCTCATGAAAAGAAGCATTATACATGAGCCTTGGGCTTGCAAGTTTTGGGTTGATGTTGTAAATCGTTATCGTATTCATCATGGGCTTAGTTATTGGGCCTTGTGCTATATAATTTGGGTTTTATCTTACACATGCAAGGTATTGGTTTGATCCTCATAACAGTTTACTTTACAGCAAACACATACTAAATAATTTTGGGTGTAGTTATTACTTATTAGGACACCTTAAATACATAAATAAACGCCCTAAATTCTATACGAGCCGTATAGCTTCATATGTGTCGTATAGAGGAGTCGTATAGCCTTATACGGGATGTATAACCCCTCTGACTTCCCCTTGAGTTTTACGTCGTTGTTAGTGTCAAAATTTGTTATACACGTCGTATAGGATATGTGTCGTATACGGGGTCGTATAGGGCCATATGAGGCGTATAGCCCTCAAACAGCCCCCCCCCCCCCCCCCCCTTGAATTTTCCTTGTTTTTAGTGTTTTCGACCCTATACACCGCATAATTTGCTAAACAGGATGTATATAGGGTGTCGATTTATAATGTGAGACATTTGCATATCAGGACTCATTATTTTACATAAGTAAAAGAAGTGTAATCTTATAGTAAACAATTAAACTACTTTCATCTGATCATGCAAAGAATCACCGCGATCCACAATGCAAGGAGAGTGGTGAATTACTATTCAACAAATTAGTAGTCTAGTAGAACAAGAACACGATAAGTTTATTTACAAAGACATTTCCCGAATCGACATTTAAGGAATTGCTTTACACCGACTTAATTAGTGCAAGCGATGAGATCATCAAGGGAGAAATGCGTGTTAGCAGTAATTTTTTCTCTCTTTTTATTGAACAACCAATTAGATCACTGAAGGGTCACTAGTCCACTTAATCATCTTCATTACTCGCGTAGAAAACTTTAAGGTACCAGGTTGACACGTACTTGAAGAAAGCTCGTACATCAATCCATCCATATTAGTCACAAACCTAAGAGTCTAAGACCATCCTTAGGAGTTAACACACCTTAGGCGAGAAAATCTTCAAACCCAACCTATAACCTTTTTGTTATGTCACGGGGTAAGATTTGAATTTAAAACCTCTCCCTATTTAAATAAAGTTTTGAGGTAACTCACACCAACCATTTAGACCGATGATCTAAAAGTTTTGTTCTCTTAACGATGATTTTATCATCATAATTTTCCGTGCAATGTTAGTAACGAGAGATGCAACATTCTCAAGCGTATTAAAATATATATGTACACTCATGTGCTAGGTTTTGATCTTCTGGAGGTTTTACCTAGTAAGATTTTGACAGAGTATAACATAACACTTTTAGATTAAGGACATTCAATCGAGAACGTTACATATAATAAACAAAATTACATGAATAAGTACAACTTGTTTTGATAAAGTTTTGGGTTTTGTTTTTAAATATAAAAAATGAACAATATCCATGGTTTGATTACGATGATGTGTTGAATGTTGAATAGTGTCAAGTGATTAATGTTAGTTGTACTTATAGTGATATTTTTTTAAAAAAAATTATTTGATATTTAAAAGTTCACCTAATATACATATTATTATGCATATGTATCAACTTTTTTCACGCATCAACTTTTATCATTAGGTTTTAGTGAGAAACTACTACTCGTAGGAGCAGTTTCTTGGTTTTTTTTTTTGTTGAGGGAAAAATACCACCTATCAGGAGCGGTTTATTTATTAGCTTTAATGGGTGAGAAACTGCTTATCATAAGAGTATTTTCTTGTTTTTATTCGTTTGAGGGAGAATCAACTCCTATCATGTTTAAAAGTCTAAAGGTGCATGAAACCGCTCTTGGAAAAAGTTATTTCACTTGACTTACAGAGTAGAAACGGTGGTAAACAAAGCAAATGGAGATGGCAACGAAGTTAATAAAACCGATCATGCTAAGAACTGTTTCAGACGTTGACTGACAATCCAATTCTTAGGAGTTTGAAATTGTGAAAAAAACTGCTCTTGAGAGGGACGATATTACCATTTACCATATTATTCAGGTCAAATAATCATTTTTTAATTTTCTTTTTAAACTATACCATTTTGAAAAAAAATCAAATCTCTTTAAGAAGCCGAAAGAAACTCATCTTGTCTTGAAGATTTTCCACTTCCACATGACCAAATAATCTCTTTTTAGTTGGTGACATCCATTTTTAAAGACCTCAATTGGCTTGAGATAAATGTCGAAGCTTAAACCATACTATAATATGAGAGGGTCAGGGGCGAACTCTAAATTTATTAAAAAATTTACATTATCGAACCGAAAAGTAACACTACTAATGAAAATAAAAGGAGAGGGGTTGACTAAGCTTCGCTAATGCTTAGGATTAAGTTGTTTAAACTTCAAACTACAATCCAACACACTTGTCCTTGAACTCATTGAACTTTTCATTATAAAACTAAAAAAAATCTCACATTGTTCGAATCAATAATCCACTCACTATCCACCTCATCATGTGGTTCTGAGTTCAAGCCCCACAGATGATCAATGTAAATACGAATCCCAATGAGCTATGAATCTCCCTAGAACCTAATATTTACCAATTCAAACCCTTCCGCTTCTAAACGCTTTATTGATCTACACACAAACAACACTAATTAAGGCGTCAGAAGAAGAGAATTTCCCCTTGTATGTATAGGCTTTATGATGTATGTATGATAAAGCATGCATGATAGTAGTGGGTGATCCTAAAAAGTTTATTACGTAGATAGTTAGTCTTTTCACCTATACAATAAAAAATATTTTTTTTAACGGTCCAGATTGATGATGAGAGTTTTACACCCCTCGATTTTTAACGTGTGCATATATATGCATGGTTTAAATGAGCCCATTCGTATTTGTGACACCCGGGTTTGGATCTTTTGTTACCATACGTCCACACCACAATAACCCATGATAGAATTTAAAATGTTTATTCCCCTTTAAAGTTTAAACTCCATTTGCATTTAATTTGTTGGGCCACACCATTTAATTCTCTTTTTTGCAGATTCATCAATAATACTTTACAACTTGACTCTAGCTTCTTTATCACTTGACCTTTATTTTCTTGTTCCACCTATTTTTAAAAGTAGTAAATTAAGAGGCTATTTGGTAGTATTTTAATGATCATTAAAATGTTATATTTTAATGACTCATAACCACTTTATAGTTTAGTAGTTAATCTTAATACTAAACGGTTAGAATGTAATATTAAGATGATACCTCTTAACCATTCAACATTAAAGTTACCTTTTAACTTTTAATGATCATTTAAATGTTACATTTTAATGGCTTACAACCTCTTAATAGTTAAGAGGATCGTAATACTAAATGATTAAAAAATAATATTAAAATGTTATATTTTAATCATTTAACATTAAAATTGTCTCTTAAACATTAAAAGACTATGAAAAAAACTACCAAACAGAACCTTATTATTAGAAATATTTAGCAATGTAAAATTTACTTCTGCAAGGAAGATTGTTAAAGAAAAACCGCAAAGACATCCTAATGCATGCATCTTGATAATTGACGTCCTTTTTGTTCTAAATAGTAACTACAATAGGTGCTAAATTGTCTAATTTTGGATATTTTTATAGTTGCATAAGATTTGTCATTGACTAGATATTGGTAATAAACTTATGGCATGTGTCGCATCATAAGCACATTTGAGTATTTGACATTTGTGTCCACTACTTTTGGTATTTGCCATACATGTAATTTGTTTATGCATGTACACGTATTGTTTAGAAAATTTGTTTTTATTTCATGTACTTGTGCGTGTCATTTTCAAATTTCTTTGGCACTAAATTGATCCTTTTTTTTTCTTTTCAACTAATATGATCGTTATACCTGATATAACGGGAAATAGTAAAGTTTTACAACCTTTAAATTTTGACACAAAAGTCTATTCTTTTATAATTTTATCATTAAAGTTTAACGATTTCAGTTTTGTTTTAAAGTTTCATTTTAAATTCTCATACTATATACAATTTATGTTTAAAACTCATTTTATTTTCTAATAAATTTGTTTTCTTGTAATGTGCTGCTTTCTTTAACTGTTTGTGTCAATGACCCAATATAATTTTTTTAAACATACTTTTATTTAAATAGAGTATTTTTTGGTATCGTATGTTATACTGTAATACTGGGTACAATTATCATTGTAGTAGCACGACGAATCAAACAAATTATGAGCGTAAAACATCGTAGCTAGTATCGGTATTATCGTGAACAATTTCAATATTCGTTTTTATGATTTTCGACAAGCTGAGACGATAACGACCAAACTCACCTTTCAATTCATGGCAAGAGGAAAAAGAAGACAAAGCTAACATAGTGTATCGCAAGATGAACGAGTACGTTTAAAAAAATCTTGTTTATATTACTTGTCTAAATGATAATTATGGATAATGAATCACAAGCGTATTTAAAATAATAATATTTTAACACCATATTCTACACATATCCCCTTCCGTTATTTTATTTTTTTTGATAATTTTAGAATATGACGTTTAAGCTATAATTTAAAACACTGAATAAATAGGTTTTGTATGACTACTTGTACATAAATATATTAATTTATTATACCTCACAAAATATAGATTTGTTCAATAAAAAACTTACACCAAAACGTTTAAAAAACATAGGTTAAGTTATAGTCTTAAAACGTTTTTAAATGAGCTAGATTAATATATATAGTTGAAATCTTAAAACATATTAAGATTTTTTGGTTTATGAATAGATAATATAAAAATTTATAAAAGTGTTATTAAGTGTAAAGTTATTATATAACTAATTGTCAGGGGTAATATATAAATAATTTTAAAAATATTATTTTACCCTCAAAAGTAGTTGTATATTATGTATTGAATAAAATAATTATTTTTAATTTTATGATACCCTAAAATACTCATCTCATCTCTATACTAATAAATAAAAATAAAGGTGCACACGTATTATCATTCTATGCTATTTAATAGTTGATATTTTTGCCTCTCTCTACTCTTAAATAATAATAAATATAAGAAAAAAATATTTTAACTTCAAATGTCAAATAAATATTCTTTAGTTAATAACTATCCATAATTAACATTTTAAATATGTTAACTTCAAATTTTGAAATATGTGTAATATATTTGATTATTCAATCATATAATCCACAATGTTTAAGAATAACTTTGTATATTATTAAAGATGTAACAATAAATTTATTTAACTTGTATATTACACGGGTTTTTACCCTAGTATGCTTTATATATAGTATAGGTTACACAAACTTGATGGGGAAAAACACAATACCGCTGGTTACACCAAATGATGAACTTTTTCAACCCGAATGAACACAAATATGGTATTATAAATTAGACCTTGTAATTGTAGTTGTAATTGTATTGAGTAATTCTGTGTTTAGGACTACAATAGAGGGTCTTTTGTATAGAAGATAATACTACATAATTGAACTTAAAGTATTCACTAATAATAACCTAGTCTAATATACTAGATGCAACAAAGAAAATTCAAATTTTAATATGAAAAACATCTAAAAATGAGAGTAAAATGACGAGACTACTTGAGCCGTTGAAATCCACTATCACCAATGTTAGAACACTACAAAATCCTCCTCTAGGTATACTTAACTAGTTGAGTCATAAAATATTCATCATATACCTACAACCAACCACATCAACTATAAGGAATAAAAAAAACACAAAGAAAAGAGGAATCAAGAAACAAAGTTATTTCAAAACTCAATCTTGTATACTTTTATTTTTGTCCCTAGAAGTCATGACATAATTATCCCTCGTATCTTCCTGTCCTTTGCGTCAGTTTATGAAAAAAATCAAAAAACACAGGGAAAAAATTAAAATAAAAAAAACAACAACAACAAATATAATTTTCGTGTGTTTTTGAAGATGACGTTAGGTTTTTATACAAGAAAAAAAAATATTATTCTAATCTTGTGTCCAACCATATTTAGTCCAAGATGACGGTAGTGACCACAAAATTAAAAATATTATCTTTCTTTATCACTCCTAATTTAAATAACGCAAATAAAAAAAGAAAAAAAAGGAAATAAGTGGGCTAAATATCTAAAAAAACCCAACAAAAAGATCCATGTATTTATTTTTATTTTTTTTAAATTTACATCTAACCCACTGCCCCCTCTATCACATCGTCTTACGGTAAGACTCTAACAACACTAGCGGTGCATAAATCGCGGTTAAACTATAGAAATGTTTCGGTTATTAACCGAACAGATTAATATTGTTTTAAAAATAACAGTTTTTAAAATACCCGATTAGGTTAATCACTAGTTTTGAGTGTCAATAAACATAATATGTTTAACAGATTAGGTAAACAACTAAACCGGTTAACCAGTATCGGGTAAAATAAACTTGTATTCATTTTTAGGATGAGGGGGAATTATAAAACATGATTTTAAAAAAAAAAAGCATTTCTTTGAAGTGACACGCTTTGACACATTATGCACATATAAGGCTATTTAAACCTTCAGAAAAAATGTTTATACAACATTGCAATGCACACTTTTTGTGTGTACTCATTTATATATGTACAAATTATTAGGTTTAAGATCAGTAGATCTAATCCATTTTATATAAACTTAGTACTTGAATTAATATCTGTAATAAATATTTGTAATTCATTATTGTGTATGTATTAAATGTATAGGTTAACCCATATATATGTGTTGATTTATGTATGTTTGCAGGTAAAACATTATAATTGATAAATTTCTGAAAATTGACCAAGTGTAAGAAACATCTACAGATGAACATTTTGTTCTTCCGTAGATATGTTTCTTACAAGTAACAAATATCTACGGAATAATGCATGCACAATAATGAATTACAGCGTTGGTTGAAATCCAAGTCAACGTTCCTGCTGAACAACAAGTTTCCTGCGGAAGAACAAGTTCCTGCTGAACAACAAGTTTCCTGCGGAAGAACAATTATCTACGGAAGACAATATTCATGCGGAATGCAAACACTTGTATATAAATAATACAAATGTTACAAGTCGACAAGTTAACAAGACAGTTATGCGAATCCCAAGAGATCCAGTGATTTCTTAACTGAAACAATTTCAAATTCCAATAGATCTGGTGTTTCCCTAACATAAACACTACTGTCTATAAATATGGATACTAGGTTTCAAATCAAAGATGGTTCCACGACGGAAAAACATCACATCAAATCACACAACCAAACCGTAGCAGTTGTCACATCATCAAACACAAAATTCAATATCATTCGTTCATTGTTTATTTGTAATCATTAACATGCTTTAATGAAATACATTTGAATTTAATATTTGTCCGATCATTAATTGTGTTTCATTCATTGTGTTCTTGAATCTTTATTGATATTGAAATTTAATACAAACAATTAAACCAAGCCAACGTTAATTCCGCAAATGTTGACTTGATTTCAACCAACGCTGATAATTCTTGATTGCGATCCTAGGATTCACACAAATCATCCACATACAAACACACATTCTTCTCGAACCATTAAACATTCTTAATCACGTAAAACCAAGGGTTTTTTTGTTTATGTTCTTCGAATCCATCCAACTCTCCATGTTTTGTTAAACCGAGGGAAACAACATGTATTAGTTTGATAAGATACTTGATTTAACGAACAGAAGAAATATTTTTAAGACACTTTTCAATGAGATGTAAATTTGTAGATACTTCTCAAGCAAATAACTTTTACGGGGTTTCTAGATGATCGATTCTTGTTTACTTATGTCTTTGAGATTTCAAAGTTTTATTGGCTTAAAGTTGATACGAGAATCGTGTTTGTTATGATTAAGGATTCAATTTAGAATGAGAGCATCATTGTAATAGGTTTTCAGGATAAGTGCGATTTTAAGGGGAAGACGTTTAGAAAGATTTTTAAGGGTCATTAAGAAAAATAGGATAATGAGTTTTAAGTTTCAGGGGTACAATATCAATGATGAAACAATTCAAAATAACAAAATATTTCGAGTGTAACGTTCGGTTTACAAACCAAAACATTACGTTGACTTATCAAAGTATTAAGTCAACTACAACCTTAATGAATACATGCGTACCTATAAGTGGACACTCACCCCAAGGGTTCCCAGGTGAGGTAATCGGATCCATCGGTTGATTTGGATTTATATGAATACCTTGCCTAGACAGAACACCTCAAGATACAGGTATCCCACTCTTCCAGCATTACATGTTTCAAGTTGTAGGATATAGACTTTGACGAGACTTCAAAACCACGAATAATGATTCAAAGCTTATTTTGAGAACCATTTGATTTAGGCTCATAATGCCTTAAAATATCATTTAAGATTTGTGTGTGCATTGATAAGAATCAAAGTATAAGAAGAATCACATAAGGCATATAATCACATAATCAAATATAAACATATAAGGCACATAAAATCTGATCTAAGTATATAAAATATATGAGAGGACTCATGTGTAAGGGTACTTAGTTATAGTCTAGGTCATTTTATTTATTGCAGGACCGTTGAAGGCTTGCAAATTACAACACAACAACATAATGAGGAGAGTGACTCAAACTTAATCAAACAGTGAACTGGATTAACCACACAAGATGATACTAAGAACACAAGTAATTATATGAGACAGAACCAAAGAACACAACACAAGGAAATGGGTTTTCAAGATTGCAGTATATTGCTTTCTCAGGTTCTATTACAAGCGTTACAAAGCATATTCAAAGTTACAAGAACACGAGAATACTTATACTACATCCTACAACCCGGCCATACTATGAAAGCC
>BJCM01077891.1:0-14294 GCA_018326385.1 Flaveria bidentis
TGATGCTGAAAAGACAAAGATTGAAGACTGAAGACAATGTAAATCTTAGGGGGAGTATTGTTAGAACCCTTGAAAGATTAACATTTAGTCTTTTATTGTAATATTTTATATTTTGTACTAGTATAGGGACTAGTTTTGTAAATTGTTAGTTCCTTAGTTTCTAGTATAAATAGCTTAGACTAGAGTAGAGAAAGAGAGCATTAATTCAAGTAGTAGAGAGTTTGTTGAATTGTTAACCGGTTTTGGATTAAGAATCAATTAAATTTAAGGGTTTTTGGGGTCGCCGGAGCCGCGTCGGGACTTGCCGGTCGGCGACCGGAAAAACGGGGGTGAGGGAGGGAGGTTTGGGTTTTAAGATTTCCAATTTTACAAGTTTAGCCATTGAAGTTTTAAGTCTTTATTATTTTATGTAATAAACTTTTATTTCAAGTATTAAAATTACCACTTCACCCTTAAACTTTATAAAACCCATTTGAATGATAAACCAAATCAATTATTTGTTAATCTTTATAAATCTTGTAAGCTTTATTATTTGATGATTTAGTTTCAATAATTAGAATTTATAATAAATAGTAAATCTTTATTCATTTAATAACTTTATAAATTTTTATTAAGTCTTCTCCACTTAAATGTTTATTGTAAAATGATTATTTATCTTAACTTTAAAAAAATATATATATCACAAGTTCTTTAGATGATTAACAATTATATAATTCATAATATAAATTGTAAATTTAATACATTTGGTCCATTTTAATTATTATTATAATTTTATAACAGAACTAAAATATGAGTTTTAACTTGGAAATTAGCGGATGTTACAGACACAATAACGAAAGACCATTTTTTTTATTTTTGATATGTTTTTTGAATGTTTTTTGAGTTTTAATAAGTTACTATATACAATGACAGTCACATGCTTTTCTTGGTTGATAATAATTAATCTAAGTTAATCATCCCCAAGGATTCAATTAGAAAATTAAATCTAATTGAATCAAAGGCTTTAGTGACTAATTCAGAAAGCGTATTTGTTGTATCCACTTTGACTAACTTGATTAAACCCTTTTCTGAGTAATTTCTCAAAAAATGGTATCTGATTTCAATATGCTTTGTTTTGCTGTGTTGAACTGTACTAACAATTATATACATAGCAGCTGAATATCTATATAAATTGGAGTTTGAAGAAAATTGTAGCCATAATCAAGCAATTTGTTTTGCAACCAAAGTATTTGAGAGCAACTAGCTGAAGCAGTTGTGTACTCAGCCTCAGTTGTGGATACAAATACATTTGTTTGCTTCTTGCACTACCATGAAACAAGTCTTGATCCTAGAAATTGACATCCACCAGTTATGGATTTTCTGTTATTATTGCATCCTCCAAAGTCACTATCTAAATATGAGTAAAGAGTAAAGTCACCATCCTTTGGATACCAAAGTCCAGGGAAGGTTTTCCTTTCAGATATCTGAAAATCCTTTTAACATCATTCAGATGGGACTCTTTTGGATCTGATTGGAACCTAACTCAAACACACACAACAAACATTATGCTAGGTCTGCTGGTAGTTAAATACATAAGAGATCCTATCATTGATTTATGTAATCGTTGATCAATAGATTTTCCTGTAGGATCATACACTATCTTGTCAATTGTTGATGCAGGTGTTTTGCATGAGGATGCATCAGCAAGATTATATTTCTTCAATATTTGAAGGATATATTTCTCTTGATTGATGAAGATGCCATTTGTTTTCTGATGAACTTGTAGAACAAGGAAAAAGGTTATTTCTCCCATTGGACTCATCTGAAATTCAAATTTCATCAACTCTTCAAAGTTGACACACAGTCTTTTGTTTGTTGATCCAAAAATAATGTCATCTACATATATTTGTACAACTAAGAAATCTTGATGTTCTTGCTTGAAAAGAGAGTCTGATCAATAGTTCTTCTTTTATAGTCATGTTTCAGCAAGAAAGATGATAATGTTTCATACCACTTTCTTGGTGCTTGATGCAGGCCATACAAAGCTTTGTCAAGCTTGTACACCCTATGAGGGTAATCAGGATCTTCAAAACCTAGAGGTTGAGCTACATAAACTTCTTTATCTATTTTCCCATATAAGAAAGCACATTTTACATCCATTTGATAGATAGTGAACTTTTTATATGATGCATAGGCTAGGAAGACTCTTATTGCTTTAATTCTTGCAAGTGGTGCAAAAACTTCATCATAATCTATTCCTTCTTCTTGAGTGTAGCCTTGTGCAATCAGTTTTGCTTTATTTCTCACAATTATACCATTGTCATCTAATTTATTTTTGAAGAGCCACCTTGTTCCAATTGGATGATGACCTTTAGGTAAATCAAATAGACTCCAGATCTTTTGCTTTCTGAATTGTTGAAGCTCTTCTTGCATAGCTTTAATCTAGCTATTATCTTTTAGTGCAGCTGTGATGTTTGGAGGAACTACTTGTGAAAGAAAACAAGTTAAAAGACAGATGTTAGCAGCTCCCCCTTGGCTTATTGTTGTTCTTTGATTAAGACCACCAATGATGTTGTTTATTGGATGAGTCTTATGAATTCTTGTTGTTGGAGTAGATTCAACTGGAATAGATGATTCTAAGTTAGTCATATCCATTGATGCAGATGGATTCAATCCATTTGATGAATTTAGAAAGTAATCAAAGTGTTCCTCATGTTCATCATTGGATATGGAGTGATCTTCCTGAATTTTAGGTGCATTGTCAATATCTTCTGCAGGAACTTCTCCGGATGTAGTTTGAGCTATCGTAGGAGCTACAACAACATCTACAGATGGTATATATGGATTTACTGAATCATCTCCAATGTTTGTGGTATATGCTTGAGAGGATAGAACAGCTGCCGAGGCATTATTCATATCTCCGGATGCAGAATGCACATCTACGGATGCAGAGTGAGCAACTGCTGATGAAGTGTTTCCATTGAGGATATGGCTCCATTTTGTTGGACTCGTGCAGTATCATTGTTATCGTGTGTTCTTGGAGGATTAGTAGACAATGACACTTCATTCAAATTTGGGGGAACAAATGGATAACATGTATCAACAGATCCTCAAATAACTGGAGTAAATTGAGTCTGTTAGTGCATCTATATCAAACAACCACGTTAATCCTTTTACAGATTTAGGAAACAAGGATTCATCAAATGACACATTGAGAGTTTCTTCTACAATTTTATGTTGTGGAATGTAGATCCTATAAGATTTAGATGTTGAAGAATATCCAACAAAGAAACCATCATAGGTTTTTTTTGAAAATTTTCCTAATTGTTCTTTTGTGTTTAAAACAGATACATGACACCCAAAAGCTCTAAGATATCCTATGTAAGGTTTTCTTTTGAATAAAATCTCATAAGTTGTTTTATTACGTTCTTTTACAATCAATGTCCTATTTTGAACATTGCATGTTGTATTCACTGCTTCAACCCAAAAGGTGATTGGCAATTGTGAATCAGCTAGTATTGTTCTTGCTGCTTCAATAAGTGTTTTGTTTCTTCTTTCAGCAACTCCATTCTGTTGTGTATTTCTTGGTGCACTGAAATTTCTTGCAATGCCTTTATTCCTACAAAAAGAATCTAAGTCAGGATTAACAAATTCAATCCCATTATCACTCCTAAAATTTTTAACTTTTAAATCAAGTTGGTTTTCAATCTTGATGACAAAGTTCATTAATGTTTATGATGTTTCACTCTTTTGTTTTAAAAAAAGACCCATGTGAATCTAGTACAATCATCCATTATCACTAAACAATATTGCCTTTTTTCAATGATCATCACATTGGTTGGACCAAACAGATCCATGTGAAGCAATTTGAGTGGTGTAATGTTTGTATCGATAATTTTGGATTTATGTGACAGTCTATGTTGTTTTCCTTTATAACATGAACAAAAATGGTTTGAGAAATAAAAATCTTTCTTTGGCAATCCAATAACTATGTCATTTTTCACCAATTTGTTCATGTTCTTCTTTTTAGAATGAACAAGCCTTCTATGCCACAATTGAGATTCATCTTCTGATGACTTAGATAGTAGGCATGTTTCATGTCTTGTGAGTGTAATGTTGTTGATATCAAAAACATATGTGTTTCCTTTTCTTGATTCCGTAAGAAGGATCCATTCATCTGGAACTAAAAAATCTGGCTTAAGAATATAGCAATTAGTGTTATCAAACACCGTGGTATAAATTTGATCACAAATTTGAGACACACTTAATAGATTATACTGTGAATTTTCACAATAATTTACTTTCTCAAATTTGAGTACACCATTAGTTACCATTCCTTCACCAACTATTTTACCTCCCTTCTTATCCCCACCAAATGTCACATATGAGGCATTTTTATGCTTGAAGTCATAGAGAAGTGAATAGTTTCCTGTCATACGCCTGGAACAACCACTATCAACATACCACTTGGTGTCAGCTCTCCAAGATTGTTCCTGCACATAGAAAGAAATCAATTAGAATTGACAACCCAAGCCTTAATGATCTTGGGTGTGCCAGTAATGTCTAATATTGTTACTCCTTCATGAATAAGTCTTGAAGTTTCAGTGTTAATTTTAGTATTGGTTGATTCATTCTTTGTTGCTTGTGGTGAGGATGAATCTGTTGAAGATGAGGTTGTTGAACTTGGTTCTTGTGTCTCACTCTCTTCTTCATTCACCTTATCTTTGTTGATTTGTTGCTTTTGTTTTGACAATGAACCTTGTTTATTGAAAGTTTCATCATCTTTTGATTTTGAATGAGGTACATGAGTTCCCTTTTCAAAATTATCAAAGAAAGCATCATCAGCATTTGTTTATTTATCACTCAAATCCACCCTTTTATGAGGTGTTTTGGATTGCTGAAATGATATTCTTTGTTTCAAAGTTTTATTATCAGCAGGTGTTTTCTCCTTTGGTTTTGCCTTGTGCTTTTGTTGTAGCTTCATTGTTTTTTAATCTTCTTTACTTTCATTGGATTGAGAGTCTGATTCACCCTTCTTAAATTGTGGCTTCTTTGTGCTTTTTGTATTGTTTTTCTTGTTGAAATAACATTCCTGAGTTTAATGGTTATTTTTGTTGAAAATTACATAATGTTTGTTTAAGTAGCAGTCAGAGGTCATGTGATTGTTGATACTACAAATAGAACAATAGCTGCTGAAATAACAATCTTCAGTATTGTGATTTTTCATGTCACACCATTTACAATACTTTTCCTCTGATTCTTCATCAGAATTGACTAATTTCTTTTTCTTATTCAGTTTTTGAAGCTTCAAATCTTTTTTCTAGTTTTGTAGTTGATTTTTCCTTGTCTTTCCCTTGCATACTATCAAAAGATTCTTGTTTATCATTTGCTGATTTTTGCTTCTTGGAAGTCACCACTTTCTGGTTTGATTTATTAGTTGTTGCTTTTGCCTTCCACAGATCTTCTACTGATTCAGTAGATTTGGTCTTCGCAGATCTGCTGCTGAAGAAGATTACTTCTTTCACTGAAGTTTTGCTGATTGTTTCTGCTTGTTGTTTTCTACGGAAGATGTGTGTACTTCCTCAGTAGATGTGTAAGGCCCCGTTCCCGGGACACTTACATCTGGCCAATCATTTCTCATAAAACTTATAATTACATTAACTTGAAATAAACGTTGCAGCGGAAACATAAAAAAACAACACTTTCATTAAAAATTCTTTTGCAAAATAATACAACACCCGTTACATAATATCATTTGTTCGCATTACAATACAAAAATATTAAACAAAAGAATGCCATCCAAAAGAGCCAAGTAGCCGCCCTGTGCCATCCTCGTCAATTTTACCTGCCAACTGGAAATGCATAAAAAGTCAGTGTTGTTGAATGAGTTCTAGTTTTAAGTAAAACATACTTTACTTTCATTAAAACCGTTCTTTACTTTTGCATGTGATCACACATTATACGTACACATAGATAATATCATTATTATCTTCATCATTCATATTTTCTTACTTCCATTGATACGTTCATCTTTACTTCTTTTCATTCCATCAAAAACCATGAACTTTACCCCACCGTCATGCATAAAGCGGGTACTGGGTTGGGTCTATCATAGACCCCCCGTCATGGCGCACAACAACCTGGCCATAATTTTTAAGGTAAATTCAGGTGTATCATTGTCATGTGCTATGCCCACCATCATGCATAAAGCGGGTACTGGGCCGAGGTCTATCATAGACCCCCCGTCATGGCGCATAGCAGCCTGGCCACAGTATTTAGGGCAAGCGACAAAGGTTCTATACAAATGGTCAATCACAAAGAAATACCCCAGTGTGCATCCTTCTGAGGTAGCTAACCCACACACCGTTGAACTAACACCCTTCATTGGGCATGTTTCCACATACAAGGCTTGCAAGACTTACTTTAGTTTCCTTCGTTCATTAATACATGCATTCTTTCATTATGTTCCTCTTTTCATTATCTTCCACTTTACGTTACATAATACTTTTCATTTCATTCATTAACATTCAACGTAAAGCCATGGGAAAATAAACATACAATGTAAGGAACATCAACATACACAGTCAACATCGTCATACAAGACATCATACATACATAACATACATCATACATACCATCATGCATAAGCATTAATCATACATCATAACATCATCATACATGCCCATCACATCATCTATGACCTCAAAATTCAGCTTACATGAACCCCCGGGAACCTCCCAAGTCGAAGCCTACATTTCACTTTTTCCCCAAAAAGTCAGAAAATATTTTAAGTGTTCATCTTCATTTCTTTTTGTTCATCCGCATTTGTTCATTCGCGTTTCATTTTGTTCATCCGCATTTGTTCATTCGCGTTTCATTTTGTTCATCCGCATTTGTTCATTCACATGAACTTAGTTCATCCGTATTTGTTCATTCGCATGAACTTACTCATCCGCATTTGTTCATCCGCATTTGTTCATTTGCATGAACTTACTCATCCGCATTTGTTCATTCGCATTAACTTTGTTCATCCGCATGAACTTACTCATCCGCATTTGTTCATTCGCATGAACTTACTCATTCGCATTTGTTCATCCGCATTAACTTTGTTCATCCACATTTGTTCATTCGCATGAACTTACTCATCCACATTTGTTCATTCGCATGAACTTACTCATCCGCATTTGTTCATCCGCATTAACTTTCTCATCCGGATTGACTTTCTCATCCGCATTTGTCAATGCTCATCCGTATTTGTTCATTCGCATTTGGAACACATAAGTAGTTTTTCTAAACTTAAGCGTATGAACTACTGTTTGGGTGCATGAGCAGCCTAGGGCACACTTATCATCATAATTCGGTCCCCAAACACCCTCTATCATGTTCTAAGCTTAAATAATGCACTCTAAGCATTTGAAACACAACCATAACATCATCAAGCATGAACATAGTCCAAAATCACACCATACCCGCAACATACACATATTCATACATACGGGTATGAAACCTTAGTTTTATAAAAAGTTCATACATGCATTTTCAGCCCCAAAATCAATTAAAACATGTAAAAAGGGGGTTCTAGAACTCACCTTTGCAGCCTTTTCAGGTAAGACTTCCTTCAAAGCCCGATTGCTACAAGTTCTCACCTAGAAACCCACTAAAAACACACAAACGAACACACACAACATACATAAGCACACAACCGAGGATGAAACCAGTTAAGAACATCTTAAATACACGAATTCTTACCTTTAATTCGACTTTTGCACTTGTTCTTCTTCAAAAATCCGAATCTGCACTTTCTCTCTCTAATTGTTCGAAGATTTGGGTGTTGTAAGAAGAGAGTGGGCGGCCATGCCTACTTTACACCAACTTTCAAACCTTTTTGTCCTTTTTGACACATTTTACCCCTTAACTTGGGTAAAATATCTTTTCTTTCTTTTTCTTCACTTTATTCTTCCTTATTTGTCTTTTATAAATAACAGGGTGTTACAAGATGTAAACTGTTTAACTTCTTCAGTTGATGGTTTTTGTTGCTAATGAAGCTCTTGAAGACCTTAATTTAGTTGAGCTATTCTCTTGCAAATAGTATTCAACATGTTTCTTTGTTTAGGAGGATATTGCAACTTTGTTTCTTCAAGAACTTTGGGGATGATTGTTTCAAAAGCAACATTCTTACCAATTTTTCAGTTGATCAACATCATGTTCATCAGACTCATCCAAGTCATCACACTCATTAAAGTTAAATTCTAAATCATTTTGTTTAACATGATTTGATTCAGAAGACTCAGTTTCACCCACCTCAAACTCATTATGATTAATTTGTTGATTAGATTTTGCTACAAACTTGGTGCTTGGCACAAAATGATTTGACAAGTTATTTGTCATTGATTCAGGTAAAGGTGAGTATTTATTATTTATAGGAAGTGCAACAGCATTATATACTAACCCATATTTGTTCTTTGATTCAATATGAGAATTTAATAATTTCTCATATTGTTGAGATGAAAGTTGAAAATTCTGAAGTTTCACTTCAGTTGATGCATGATCAGCCATGGATTTGGTCAAGGAAGTGGTCAGATGCTCAACTTGGGCTTTTAAACTGTAAATTTTTTTAAAACAAGTTTATCTAAATCCTTTTGTAAAGAGTTAATTTTGATTTGATATAGTTTATGTTCTCTTACATGAGATTCATTCAAAATCATTGTTTCTTTTACTTTATCAGCCAATTGTTGAGCATGGACTCTATATCTTTCAACTTCCACTACACATATCGATGAACATGATTTATCTTTTACCTCTCTAGCCATGGGTGGAACTTTATTTTTCATGTGTGCCATTAGAGCTTGATTCTCTTCCAGAACTTCCTTCTCATACATGCTCCAGTCACAGGTTCCATCTTGAAGTTTGATCAGTCCAGATTCTTTAGAATTACTTGCACCTGCTGATGCATTTGTGGCTGGTAGGGATGAGTTGGTTATATGTGGTTGTCTGAAAGATCTTTGAGATATAGATTGTTGATGAGTTTGATATTGATTAGACTGATGTTGAAGATGTTGTTGTTGTTGTCTCAAGTCAGCATTTGATTGTTGATTACATTCTTTGGAGAAATGTCCATAGAGATTGCATTTTAAACATCTTACCTTTGACTTATCAACACCAATCTTTGTTGTTTTACTTGCTGTAGCCAAATTCTTGTTTCTTCTCAGGTATTGTTTGGCTCTGTATGCAATCATAGCCATTTGCCATTAAAGATCCATCTCCTCTACTACATCTCGTTCTTCCAAGTCTTGCTGACAAATGTTGGCAGATGTTAAGGAGCTTCCTAGGTAAGCTTGAAAACTTGAACTGAAAGCTACAAACGCTGCTTTTTGTTCTTCGGAGTCCAGAATGATAGTGATGGGCTTTGTTTGGTTGTTATTTGATAAAGACTTTGCTAATGATGTAGATGTATCTCTTCTATCATCAATTCTTCCTTTTTCTTTTCCTGACTTACTTTGAGAAAATTTCTTTGAAGGCTTTAATGCATAGAAACTAACTTCCTCTTCATCTTCACTCAAAGTACAAGAGTTGTCACTATCACTGTTTGAAATAAAGGCACTTCGAGCACTTTTTGTTTTTTAAAATGATAGGTGAGACGTGTTCTCATATTCTTGTTTCTTGAATTTTCATCCATTTCAAGAGCCTCAACTTTAGCTACCAATGTATCTAAACCCGTTGCTTTGAGGTCAATGATGTTCTTGAACATAGACACAGTTTGCTTCCAAATTTCAAGCAAAGTATGGAGTATCTTTTTGTTTAATTCCTCATTTGTATATTTCAACTCCAAGATGTGCATCTCTGTTACAAGTTGCATAAATCTATGGAGTTGTTGAGGAATTGATTCACCCTTAATATGATGAAAGGTTTCATATTGTGAACGAAGGTTGTCCTTCCTAATGCTTCTGATTTCATCACTCTTCACAGAGTGTATGTAAAATCTTCCACAAAGAATTTTTTGTTTTATAATTCTCACATCTGATTAATATTTCTTCAGGTAAAGCCATAGTAAGCAAGTTGTATGCTTTAATATCAATTTTGACCTTAATATCATCAGGTCACTGATCCTTTGTACTCATGGGTTGATTATTGTCATTATAATCCGACCCAAGAGTGGGTGGAATATAAGGACCTTCATTTATTGAAACCCATAAGTCAGAATTTGTATAATTCACATGATTCCTGAACTTAATTTTCCAGGATTTAAAATCTGCTTTTGTTTCCAACTGTAAGGCCCCGTTCTTGGGACGCTCACAGCTGCCCAATCATCGCACATAAAACATATGATATGCATTAACTTAATTAAAACATCGCATCGGAATGAATTTAAACCATCATTTCATTTCATATATATAATCATTTTTGCAAAATAATACAACATTGTTAACAATTACAAAACATCATTTGTTCGCATTACAATGCAAAAACATCATCATTATACAAAATAGATGCCATCCAAAACAAACCAAGTAGCCACCTCGTGCCATCCTCAACAACATTCACCTACCAACTGGAAAAAGCATAAAAAGTCAATGTGCTAAGTGAGTTCTAGTTTTATAAAACTTTATATTACCTTTCATTCATTAAACCATTTTCTTTACTATCGGACATGATCACACATCGTACGTACATCAAGGTAATAATTATTATCTTCATCATCGTTCATTTCGTACATATCGCATGGTTCGCACATTTCTTACTTATCGCACTTTTCGACTTTTCGTACATTTATTATCTTTTCACTTCTATCTAGGTCCTGTCATGTACTTAACCCCCCCCCCCTCTTGAGCACAAAGCTATATTATATAGGGTTAAGCGACAAGGACCCCATATCGCACATATCAAACGTATCGCACGTATAGAGTAGTCACATAGACTAACTCCCTTGTGTGTGAACCCTTAAGGGTTAGCCAAGATCGCACGCTGTAAACACACAGTTGAGCTAACAACTCTCAATGAGTTATGAACATCCATTCATTTGTTTGTAAGACTTTCATTCATTATGTTCCACTTTCATTATATTAAATCTTTCGCTTCATTAAGATAATACTTTGCGTTCATTATCATAATCACACCACGTAAAGTCACATCATAATACGTAGTAAGGAACATAAGAAAACATATCATACATAAGCAAGACATCATCACGCCTCATCATACATAACATAGACCATCACACATCATCATAAACATCATGCATCATACATTCACATACATATACATATGCACCACAAGCATAAGTCATCATAAAACATAACTGATCCTCCGCGGGACAATGGGGGTTCGAGGGCGGCAGCCCCTGACAGCGGGATCCTAGGGGCCAGGTCAGCGTGAAATTTTTTTATTTTAGAACATTTATATAGCACATTTTTTATAGAAAAATCGATCATCCTGTAAAACCTCTTAAAATCTTGGTCGTTTAAAACATATAATTAGTATGCATTTCCAACCACAAACTAGTTTAAAACCTTTAAAATAGGGGATCTAGAACTTACCTGGACTCGGTGAGTAGCTCCTTAATCAAGCTTTCAAAACAAGGGTTGCACTACACAGCCTGCAGATAAGTTAACACATAAAGGAGTTAATTTCTGCCTAATTTCGCTGGAAGATCAGCAGTTTCACTGCCACCTTTGCTGCCATCTTCGCTGCCAGTTTCGCTGCCAATTTCGCCCAACTTTTATTGGATAACCATGTCTGCGAAACTACCAAACTACCAGCGAAACTATAGTTTCGCAAGAAGTTTTCATAGTTTCGCTGGACGACTACGCAATTTCGCTGGATGAACCTTTAATATGACAGAACGGGCTGAAAATTACGAACCAACCCATTTTTGACCTAAAACTTCAATCTTTTACATCCAAAATCTTGGTTTATCACCCAATAAGCTATATCTAAGCTTCTTACATGTTTTCTTACACAAAAACATGAGTTTTGGGCGAATCTTTTCCACATTCAAAAACCCCAAGCCCTAGAATTCGGGTTTACATCAAAAGAAATGATTAAATGATGTTTCTTACCTAGATTATTGGTGTTTTCTTGTTGTTTGGATGCCCACGAACACCAATCTTCAATCACGTGATCAACTGAGCCTTGAATATTTAATTCTCTCAACTTTCTCTCTCTACACTATCTCTCTAGAATTGGGGTGTTGAGTTGCAAATGAGAGTTGCTCAAGCTGATCCGTTTATATATACGGACGTTCTCGAGAACTTTAAATCGTCAGACACATAACCCGAAAAGTTAACTGTGAAGTCGCTGGATCGGTAGACATCCGAGCATGTTCTTGACGGAAGGAAACAAAACCAAAAACCAAGAGACAAACAATAACACGAACTATAAAAAAGTGGTTTCATTGATAAAACCTAATGATTACAAGCTCGTTACAACATAAGAATCACGACTCTTGGCAAGGAGAGATCGAGCATGATCTCCCCTCTCATCCGGCAGCACCTAGGCCCCGGGCAGACTCCTTCCTCTCTCTACACAATGAAACTGGTATTTATAGGCCTTAGCCCATATAAAATGCGACTGGGCCCATTCGTACGATTGGGCCATGCGTATGGTTCAATAGTACGACTGGACCATACTTATGGTTCAGTCTTACGAATGGCCCAATCGCATCTCTCAGTCACACGACTGGTCCATTAGCATGGCTCAGCCGTACGACTGAGTCTCATTCGCATATGCTCCTGCGAATGACCCAGATTCATGTGTTTACAACATATCAGGTGTATTACATTAAGCCTAGACTATTCGTCAAGCGACAGACACACTATATATGACAATATATGCTCCAACAAATTCCCCCTTGGACGTTGCTTGCGAATAGTAGAGAACACCTCTTACAATCTTCAGTCAATCTTTGCTCTGGTTTCTAATAGAATCAAACGAAAAACCATATTAGCCAACATTGCCGATCCATCAGGTTGCTACAGTATCCCTGAAAATGAATTTAGGCACAATAGCTTTCGTTTACTTTGCAGAACACCATTATAGCAGCAAGATTCCCCATATGACTGATTTTTCCAGACAGTGACATGAACAGTTTTCCATTGCTTGAATCTTCACACAGGCTAACTTGATTAACATTAACACCTGCAGAAATTCCCCCTCAAATTCAGCATATCCCATATATAAACGTTGTGCTCTCCTGGCATCTTCATACGGTGTATTAGGCAAAAAGTAGAAGGCTCCAATCCACAGCTGACAATCTCAAACAAATCAGCATGCACTCAGATTCATTATCAGAAACCGGCTCACATCATCACTTTCTAATTGCGTCTTCAATTTCTCTAAACATGGATTCCCCCTAAGAGTCAGAATCCCCTCTGTGCGGATAAATAAAACTTGATTGGCCTATAAATAGTCAGATGCTCCTGACTACCCCACAAAATCAGCACCGACTGCTAACATCTTCTCTTATCTCTTTCGTGCTCTAACCACATTCATCTATTCTGGAAGTCCAACAAATAATGGGGTATCCGTCAAACTTATTTGACAAAAGAACCTCAGGATGAATGTACTTCGCTTATCCTCAAATCTATGCAAACGATAGTTCCAGATTTTTATTTTTTTTGGTCTAGAATACCGTTCATTCGTATGACATGGAATACAATTATCACATTTTTGTGATTGAATAATACGAATGATATCTTCATGACACTAGTGCAGTAGCATGAATGGTCATAAGACTGGTCCAGTAGCATGACTAGACATAAGTCTGGTCCAGTAGCATGACTGGTCATAAGACTGGTCCAGTCGCATTCCAGTCGTACGAATGGTCCAGTCGCATGGTCCAGTCATACGAATGGTCCATTAGCATGGTCCAATTGTACGAATAGTCCATTAGCATGGTCCAGTCGCACGAATGGTCCATTAGCATGGTCCAGTCGAACAAATAGGTCTGCACGCAGATTTTCAGATCTGCAGCCGCCATGGCCGCCAAAAACCCTAATCTGATGAATTTTACATAAACCGAAACAAAATTGACATCATCAGATTCACAAGGGTGATAAGAACGTGTTTTCGAGTTCGATTTTAACATAGAAACAACACATGTAACAAGATCTGAGCAAAACACGAAGAACACGAAGTGGGTTTAACATCAAAGAACCTAAAATAGATCCAAAAATCAAGAGCTCGGCTTGATAGAATGATTGTTAGATCATTCCAGCAGTAACTGGCTCTGATACCAATTGTGAAGTTGTTGGATCGGTAGACATCCGAGCATGTTCTTGACGGAAGGAAACAAAACCAAAAACCAAGAGACAAACAAT
>BJCM01077895.1:0-15000 GCA_018326385.1 Flaveria bidentis
ATCTTTACCAAGGGTCTTCCTCGGGTTCTATTTGACGATTTTCGGAACAGTCTAAGCATACGTGTACCTCCCGCTTCGACTACGGGGGTGTAATAGACACCTAAAATCATGCATATGTATATGGCAATGTAAATTAGTAATTAGCATAATATCAATCTCCAAAAATAGGAGATTCACTTGTATGGTTATATATTGTCCATTGTAAATGAGAGAAGGCAATCAATTATTCATTACCTTACACAGGTGTTGTGGAACTTATACTTTTCTTAAAAGACATCACATTGTAGAGCAAATCAACATATACTTTAATTCATCGCTCATCATGAGGATAAAATAAGATAAGCATCACGCAACAACTTAAAGCAAGTTTTGGAAAGGTAGTTCACGAAGAATATCGTCATCATAGCACGAAAGCATGTGTTAGTGATGTAGTGGCGTTGGTGTAATGTACACAAATGAAGAAAAAACACTAGCAAATTTATGCAAGCGTGAAAACTGCTTTAATGGATCCCAAATCTCCCTCTCGCCTTAGCCCATAAGAAATGTTGTAAGCATAGTGTGAGCAGACAAGGCTTATTTTTTTTGGCTCACATCGCCTGAACTTCGCTCATTGCTTAGGAAGCTAGAAAAACCTTATTTTGTTTCCTTCTTATCAAAAAGAGGGGGGAGGGGGGGGAGATTTCTCATATTTAGAATCTTTCTGCGCTTTCGTTTAATATTCCTTTACACTTTTTTCTACTTACCATGCTATAGGTTAGCAAAGCATGAGTGTAGGGTAAATCAAAGGTGTTGCTCACGTTGTAAATTCATGACTACGCCACCTATTATTGTCGGTGGTGGTTCTCACGTTGCCCGAGTTAGTTTATTACAGAGGTGAATTGATGATAGAAACTAGAGGTGGCAAAATAGGTGGGTTGGTTGTTAGGTTAGGATGGATTTGGGTCTAGATGAGTTTGGGTTAGGATAGGTCATTTAAAAAAAAGTCAGAATGGGTTTGGGTTTGGATCAGGATGGGTTCGGGTCAAAATGAACAAATGCTTATACGAGCTCAAAAAGATACATATACGACTTCATCTATAAAGGGTGGTACCTTCAATAAAGCGACGATGATGGTGTGATAATGAAGCGTAGACCCGACTGTAGATGTGGTGGTGGTGAGCAATGAAACTCAACGGAGGTGGAGACTGATGCGGAGCCCAACTGTAGGTGCGGTGATGGTGTGGTGGTGGTACACGATGAAACTTGACAAAGGTGGGAAGGTGTAGATGCGGTGGACCGATGGTGATGCGGTGGACCGATGGTGGTGCGGTGGACCGGTGGTGGTATGGTGGACCGGTGGTGGTGGTTCGATGGTGGTATGGTGGTGGTTCGGTGGTGTTGTGGTAGTGGTGCGCGATGAAACTCGACGAAGATGACCAATTTGAGTGAAAGAAACCTTGATTTATCGTGACTTGAAGCTCTAATTTTCAAAACCCATCTTGACCTATGTTAATTTTTTTCCAAAAAAGTTTTTAACCCATCTTGACCTCCTTGTGTTTTTTATTCAATCCATTCTAACACATCTCAATTTTTAAAACACCCATTATGACCCAAAATTATATTCTTGAACTTCTTTTGACACCTCCAAATCAAACCTTGATTTATCGTGACTTGAAGCTCTAATTTTTAAAACCCATCTTGACCAATGTATCATCTTTCTTTTTTCTTTTACATTCACCAAATCACCCCATATGATCCTCATGAGGTTTTTACACAACCACCCAATGTGAATTTGAAATTGAATTCATTGACAGATGACTAGATCTTCTAGTGAGCTTGTCAACTAAGAACTTTCTTGTTTTGGACTGTAACTTTTAAATTTCTTTTTAGGCTTTGGACCGCTTCAACCTCACCTGCTTTCTACTAGAACTTTTTGCATTTCTTTTCGCATTTAATCTGGTTATGTGTTTTAAGCCTTAATACCAACGTTTAGCTTGAGAAAGAATGTTAAAGTATAGAGTTATTTCATATTAGTTACGTTAGTTGCACTTTGTTAAGTTAGCTAGGTGGTTAAAACTAGTGGGATGGCAGATTAGTTGGTTAATTGTATCAACTAGCAAGCAAATCTAGACAAACTAGAAAGTGGATGCAGGCGAACATGAGCTAGCAAATCTGGACAAACATAGATGCGTTGGATGACCAAGTTTCAAGATGTTTGTTTGCTTCTCTGTAACATATGCTTTGGTATAGATATCATAGTTTGTTAACATAGATGAGCAAGCGTCATTGCAGCATAGATGACTATCTACACATATTTGACAAATATTAACCGTGATGACGAATAACAAATATTGAACCAATGTACATGAAACGCAAATTAATTCCCCTTAAGAATCACTATAAATCATCTACCAGTCCTAATCTAAACAGTTATGGTGAGAAATCACTCAAGGTATTGTATCGGTGTCATTTGTCTTTTGTTTTGAGTAATTGGTCTATTAACATAAACGGAAGAATAAATATTTAACATGTTTGGAGATCGATTAAGTGCTTTATCTTCTAGCTTAAGATGATATGGGTGGTAGCTTCAAAAAACCTTATAAATGTGTATAAACTTGCAGTGGTTGGACCAGATCAATGCTATCTTGCTTCGCCGCTTGGCAACGGGACACTGCTTGATGTATGCTTAGAAAGTGTTGCATCCAGCTTCTCTCCTATTAATGTAATCCATGCCTGCAGATGCATCATACATTTATGAGAAATATGTATATGAAACAAGATTGCTCTAGATGTTTGAAAAAACAGTCAAATATGTTGCTAAACTTCGTGTCAAGGAAAAAGTATTATAAATGTTGCAGGGTGGAAATATGATAGTGGGCATTAACACCATAAAAACATATCTTGCACTTTACATTCAGAAACGAGTTAAGATGTTCATATAGCTGAATTTTATAAAGGCTAATGCACACCTGATCAGATGTTGTGAAGCCACGGATGGTGTCGCCCCCAAGTATTGCAATTCCTTTATCTCCTATTGGTTGCAAGATCACCGACTGTAATTGATATTGATAAACAGATGGAATTAGACTTTATCTATGCTTGGGTAGTTGGGTGGAGTTTTGCATCCTTGCACAGAGAAACAAAATTGCAATTATACCAACTAAAATTGGAATAGAGATCACTCTCTTATTCTGAAGGCTTGCCCTTTTCCTTCAATACTGGGGCATCAAATCATGTTTAAAAAAATCAAATTGTAAGATCAATAGAACACAAGTAACACCTGCGTATTTAAAGGGAGAAATGGCAGCTCAGATTTTCCAGGATAAAGAGATAAGTTTGCCAAGTAGCTCTCTGTCAAAAAAATTTAACTTTTCAAAATCACAATCTTTTTATTTACATGACATGTATTTTGTGTATCAACATGTGTGACTTACGTGATCCTGATTTAATGACCCTTTGATAGATTGAGCCTTGCATCAACTTATTGGAATCTACAACCGTGGGGGATTCACCTTCATAAGAGGAAGATGCAGAAGCATATCCAACTTGGAGAACACAAATGCCATCATATACTATAACCAGAGACCTGCAGCATGTCACGGTTGACAATGATTCCCATGCCCTGAGAAAAGCAAGCAAGTGATGAATGCATCTTTTAATATAGCAAACTTCTGTGGTGTGTTAATGATTTTTACCATACCATTTTAATTCCGTAGCTACAACATCTGGAATGTTAGAATGTATTCGTTCACACTCCACACCTCGGGGTGGCACCTGAATTAATAATTCACTTACAGTTACAGTTACAGTTACATTTACTGATGTTTTTGGTACACACGCAGAAATGTGAAATTCATCTATCAAATTGGCATGCTATTTCAAGCAATAAAAAATAGGGGACCTTACCACTGATATGGTTTTCGGTCGGATTGATAGCCACACCAAACCAGCTAGAATATTAGTTACTGCTAACCCGATTGTAAGTAGATCAGCTCTGGACTGTGAACTGCCACACAATTGAAGAAAATAAAATCAAACTTTTAGAGCAATCATACAACAATCAATATGCCCAACAAATTTAGGCCAGTGCTACTCTAAAAAGAGATGTAATGAGGTGTGAGATACATGGTTCATGGACGAGGGCTATACCAAATACTAACACATTTTAATGCAAGTATGATGACATATGCAAATGTCATCATACTAAAGAAGTGGTAATCATATTGTAATGCAAAAGCTTTACTCAACATTTTTAGTACCACGATAAGAGTTCCAGTCTTTATCTGCTATTACCAAAAGAAGCTAATCTTAAGTATCTTAAAAAACACATTTTGATACTACCACATACAAAATTGATACACCTTTTGCCACTAACCTACCACCAATGGTCTCTAATTCCTAACTAGAAGTGATCTTTTGCACAGTACATGAAACTGGTTAAATGCTGCAGATACTGGTTATTACTCAGAAAAATTAACATTCCCAAAAAGAAAAGATCTTGAAATTAATTTACTTAATTGCATACCTAATTTGTGCCAATGAGTATAAATTAGGGCAAAAGATGAGAAGATGATTGATTACCTACCTGCTGGCATCAGCAACCGGAGCTATGCCAGAAGCAGTTCTGTTAAACAAAACGCCCAACAGAGATATACCACCTACGTATATCGGCAAACTCCTAACAGTATCATCATTGTTCGACACCCAATCAGCAATCAGCTCCCTATTTGGTTTGGGTCCTTTGTAACCTCCCTTCAGTAGTTCAATTAAAGGTGTAATTTGCGACAGATGCATGTGATATACATATGTACAGAGAGAGTAAAAAGAACCTGTAAGTTGGCCGAAACCCTAGAGTATTGCCGGAGAAAAGGTAGACGGTGACCGGAGAAATTTAACGGCGTTGAACGGAGGAATATTCCGGCTTCCATTTAGATTGTTTATGAATGGAAAAGCTTCATGGATAAGAAGAAGACATAAGAGTGTGTTAATTCGTAGTTGTGTAGTTCTTCGGTATTTACGTTAAGAGTCTCTTAACTATTACTAAACTCCACTTAACCCCTTCAGGTTCAGCATTATGGTTACACGACAAATATATATATATATATATATACATACTAATTACTAAGTTTTCTATGCATTGCAAGTTGTACCTTATCCTTTATGGATTGTATTCAATTTGTTTTAGTTTCTTTTTAACTTTTTTATTCTAACCCAATATGTTTTACATCTTTTACAATGGAGGCTAAATAAATTTTTACTTTCAACTTTGGTCCCCTGTACTTTTCATATTTTATAATTTTTTTGTTTTACGTCTCAGTCTAAATTTTACGAGTTAACACGTCATAATGTGCGTGTATGGTTTAATGTTTTTTTGTCTACTTTTCATTCGATTTATTTTTACCGTCTTTATGGGTTTATTGGTGTTGGTGATCAATGACGATGGTATGTCATTAGTGTTACTTGACATGGTTTTACGTCTCCCGTTGCAACGCAGGAGACTTAATACTAGTATTAACTAATAACTAACACCACAATTCTGCAATTTGAACCGGTTGATGAAGAAAGTACATCAGTTACAATCAAAATCTAACTATAGTTTAAATCTTTGTTCAACTTAAATTAAGTACTATTCGTTTACGTCTATATCAGGTAATGCATAAGAGTAAACAAGTCTTCCTGGATATGAAAGACCAAAAATTATCCAAAGACCAACTCTAAATGCTCAATCAACTAATAGCATTGATGTGGTAATGTTTCTTGTCAAGCTTAATACATAAAAATTAAACTTTTTACAATATCAGTAGTTTTTTATACCTGTGTCATACCCAAGCATCCAACAAATGATATGAAACTATGTCGTGTTGATTTTGAAAATAAATTATATGTTATATATCATGTATTCCAACTGTTATATGATTTTATCAAAAAAACTAAATTGAGGAAGATAAAATTAAATTAAGTAAAATATCATTGAGAAAGTTTACATCTCTAATACATGTATAACTAATATCATCACGTGTCACAATTCTAGCTTCTGATATATTTAACTTATAATACTGAATTTTACCTTTAAATCTTCATTTAACTAATTGTTTTCTAATCCAGTTCATATAATATCCAAGTTTCCAATCAATTATATAACATAAATTAAAGTTTATTCGAGTAACACTGATATCTAATCTAACGGGGGTATGTATTGATATTCAACGTTTAATTGAAATTGAAAAGTCAGAGAATTTACAGGGGTCTATTTGTATGTTTATGTTCCCCATTAATCAAATCGACGACGGTGTATGAAGAAACACATAAGCTAGGGGAAACGCACTTCCGAACAATCTCCGGTGAAGATGCCGACGGCGTCTTCCAAATTCCGATCATCCATTCGTTTCCAACATATATTCATAGCTGCTATCACTTTCAACTTCTTCGTGCTTCATTCTTCTTCTTCAGATCTTTCGTTACCACACGAATCGTAAGCAAATATCATCTCTCTACCTATGCATAATTGATTTATAATTACTCGAATGATCTGAATTCAGTTGTTGATTTCAACAATCCAGTAGATCAGAAGGTGTTTTAACATTTTCGATTTGATAATCGTGCAGAGGAGGAGGAAGAGTAGGGCTGAGAGGTTTGAAGAGCTTTATAGAAAAGGCATCTGGCACAAACGTCACGTTTGATTGCTCTCCTTCTGGTCCTTGCGTCCCTTGCCTCTACTACGAAAAGGTATATTTGCATCACTTGAACATGAAACGTTTATAATCGTTATGGTGATTGCGTTTTTGTTGGATGCTTAGGAAAGGTATTAATGTGATTGCATTGTTGATGCGTTTCGATATGAAAAAGCAGATGTAATTATCTCCAGCTTTGGCATTGACATAGATGATAGGTGTTAAGTTTGCTATTCGCCGTATTTTTATTCAGTGGCTATTTAATCTGCAACCAAAGTAGTTTCAGTTTTAAGCTAATTTGTGTCTAATGTGGACTTCTTGTTTAGGAATGAAGATACTGATACAGTTCTTTCGTTGATATGTATAATATTAGTTGGCTTAATGTTTTCCTATTGAAGTAAAGGTCAAGGTTTATGAACTTTTTACTCAATATTCGACAAGCAGTCTATTTAACAGAGGGAATTATTGCAGTACACAGAGCTCAACATAATCCCTGTTGCTTTTTGTTCCGATAATGGGACTTAGCCTAGCCAATGCTTTAGTATCCTTTCCGTGCCATGCAACACCCAACGATTTTTGCATAGAAGCCTAACAGCTTACGCTTAATAATCACAATGCTTATATTACACAATATTTTATTGAGAAACTTACCTGACAGAATACTCCTTGGTACTAGTTCTTACATAGTTGCCATTAGTAGACAATTCAAGGCGCTAAACTCCTTGCAACCTTAGTGTTAATACATGCAGTCTCCTTCTATATGCTTTCTCTGTGTTTCTGTATTGGCAGGAATTTTTCTTGTGCAAAGGTTTCCAGTTCATGCAGCGGGATTCATTAGTGTAAATGTTGTAGGGTGTTCAAATCCATGAAAATTTTCATTTGCAAGACATACAAAGACTTATAGGTTACACTTAATGAGTGTACTAGCTATACGTTCCACAATAATGAGTTGCTCGTATGGTTACTTGATTCCTTACAAATAATAAATTATCTCAGATTCTCATCCAACGAGCTTTCATTCATGTCAGTCAAAGAAGGCACGTTATATATACATAATGTCCTCTATTATAGGTTACTTCACTAATAGGAATATGCATAGTAGAAATAGAAGCATTAGAAGTTCCTCACAGCAATGACTGTTTGTTGTTATGGACTAAATTCTTGAGCTTTTCCCTCAAAAAACTCCTACTTAGGGTTATTCAGCCTTACCAAGTAATTTATCTAGTCTCTTGCTTCTAGGTTTTTACGAGTGTCCCAAATGGGACATCCCGGCAATAAAGTTGTGTACTCCCCAACCAAATGGTTGCAAGTTCAAATCCTGCAGAGTGCAAGTGTGGCGTTATTAGAAGTAGACTAGGTATAAAGTTCGGCGCTAAAAAAAGGATTTTACAAGTGGCTAATCCATACTATTTAATATTTGGTTATCGTTATTGTTAATCTTATTATTGTAATAATCACTATTATTATAACATCTTGTATGATGCATTTCCTAACTAGGTAGGACCTAGGGCTTGAAAATTTTGGTAGGACTTGAACTGACATTTCCTGCATATACTACTTGGATCTCAGGTTGCTACTACTTGATTAGTTGGTATTTTCATTTTGGATATGTGTTGTTAAATACATGTACAATTGTTTTGGAAAAATTGAAGTGAATCTTATTAACTGATATCATTTTCATCTGCTAAAGCAAACTTCTGATTTACCTATGTAACGAATGCATTAAAGGCTATGCTTGGAAAGCACTAGGTTAGATTTTTGAAAGGCAAAATGTGTCTTTTGTTATGTTAAGACATAAGAGTTGCATTTGGAAGCTGCAACTTAAATCATATCTATTTCTATGTGTTGGGCCTAGATGGATGAATTTGAGAATATATCAAAGTAGAAGGGTGGGGTTGAAGATCAAGAACAAAATAATTGTTAAATGTGAACCATGTGATTCGAGAACACAATAACAACAACAAACTATACACAATAAATCCCACCCATAGCAAAGCTATTGGTGGAATCTGGGGAGGGTGAGATGTAGACGAACCATGTTAATAGCTATTGCAAAGCTATTGATGGTTGTTAATATCTCACACAGATTTTCAGAAACCAAACAACGTGATTAAAAAACTCTTCACACAGCAAACTAAACCTAAGATATTCTAATTAATGGAGAATAAAGCCACATTGATGTCTATGGAGAAGATGAGATTTTATAGATGATTTCAGTCTGCTTGAAAGCTCCTTGATCCATCTTAATAGTTCAGTTATATTTACTGGAGTTTGTTGGAACACATGGGACACACCAAACTTATCATCACTAGATGTAGGGTTTATGGTACTTATCCAACCAAGTATGGAGCTCTTGACCCTTCGATCTTGAGTGTTACAACTTTTATATTTTCCATTTGAGACTTTGAGCAAGTCTTTATTTGGAGAAACTCTGCTTTGTGTAGAACTCCCTAACTTTTATTATAAATCTTAAGACTTATAATAAAAGTTCCCAAGTATACAAATTTAAGTCATTATCAAATCTACATGAGTTACATACTTACATTTGACCTAACACTATCAAACTTATGGATGCAGAAGGATGAAACTTATCGATGCAGTGAAACAGGGTATCGTATACCTATGAGATGTGTGAAAATTGGAAGTCCTGTTGATGAAGAAAACGAAAACAAGAAGCAGAAGGATAGGAATCTGTTGGAAGATACAGCCAACATAGAAGTGGGGTCAGAGATATATGTAACTTACAGAAGCTGCATACCTGCTGTTAATGAAGAAAAGCTCTCAGTTCTTGGCTTTGAGGTTTGTTTCTGTTTTAGCTAACCTGTACAGCTTTAACATTAAAAGAAGTTACTAACTTAATTCAAACATTTAATGTATTTGTTTTTTAAAGACTTGAGTGATAGTTTTGGAGCTACTTATTTAGGTCGGACCGCTTTGTGATCTAAATTGTGCAGGCGTTAATGTTGCTGTTGCTGATAAGTAGTTCATTTGTAGTCTTCAGGCGTAAGGGCAGTTTGGTGATGCCAGGAGCAATAAGATTACCCACCAACCCAAGGTTTTAACATCACACATATTCGAGATCATTTGAATCATCACTTTTTTTTCACTTATTTGTATGATAACATGTAATGAGATTTTATTCTTCTTTTGTCAAAATATAATACCACAGAATCTTGTAGTTTTGTGTTGCAATGCTTCACACAAACAATACGAGTTTTGCATAAACATATACCCGAGTCAATAGCAGCATGGGCATTGGGCAGACTCCAAACAAATAATGAATTTGACATTAATGTACCATGAAACAACAAAACACCTCTCTTTCTTAAGACAAACATCTACAACAACTCAGGTGGGTTACAACCCACTGGGGTGGTAAAAAGAGTATCAAGAGTGATTTGATTATAAAAAATAATCGGGTGTCTTTCGGGTTGTGTCGGGCTCAATTTGTCTTGGGGCTGGATCAAATTGAAGAAAGTTCTGTTCCATGTTCTCCCCGATTTCCAGAATAGCAGCCATGTTCCCACACCGATAGCAGTAGTTTGGAGCACTAAATACTGTCACAACATTCTTTTCCTGAAATAACAAAAGATCAGTGGTCATAGATGGAACAATGAAACCTCATAACGGCGCATAAAATAGTTGCACGTTACAAGAATCATCTAATGAAAGATTAAGGAATAAACGATGCAACTTCGTCTCCATCTAACAAGTGACGAACCTGAGCCCAGTTATAACCCTCCATGACAAGCTGGTGAGCTCTTGAGATGAGGGTGAGGCCGTTGGTATGATTGAACTGAGATGCTATATCTTGACCAAACGTATAGCCGGCTCCACGTGGAGATATCCCCCAACCACATCGGTCATCTGGATCAGACCACAGCAGATCACACATTGGTCCTTCATGTGGGACCTACACAAACTCACATGTCAGTGAATCCAAAACAACAGAACTGGTTTTAACCAAAAAGAAGTATGTTTTGAGATGTGTGTTTTCAGTGACTTTTCATGTGATTTAAGGAGACATGATGTTGAACTCTGGAATTAAGTTTACCTCCTGTATGCGGTCCAATGCTCGGATATTGTCTAGTGTATCCAATGATGGTGAAAGTCCTCCGTGCAGGCAAAAGATCTGCAGTAACAGATGTGATTATGTATCACGTACAACAGGACTAAATGTGTGTCAGTTAATCTAACCTGGCTCTCAATTAGTGCTGTAAGAGGTAGGTAATCGAAAAGGTCGGTAAAATGCTTCCAAACATTTGCATTTCCATACTTCCTCAAACATTCATCATAGAACCCATACCTGATGTTAAGAGAAATGAGTAAACAAGGAAAAAGAGAAGGGTAAAAGAAAACAATCAGTATAAAAGTTCTTTTGAATGATAAATGATAAATCCTACATGCTAGCTAAACACAAAGCCCCTTCAATAAATAATTAGTACCATTTCTGACCATGAGATCCTGAGAGGAGTGTTCAGCTTTCAACTCCGGTTTGAACTAAAAACACTTTGTATACGTTTCGTTCGTATATCAGCTTTAGATCAGACAATTCAGGCAGCATGTAGAATAAGATATATAGAGCTATATTATATCACCAAAAGGTGAGATGCAAAACATGCTATGTGGATCATGGTCGTTGATACATAAATAGACTATATATATATGTACGATAGGAGAAAAAAACAAGGGCGGGAGTCTTCAATTTTGGAGTTTATAAGGACTGACAGTTGAGTAAAGTTTAAAAGGTTTTGCAAAGGTTTAACAATCTTACACTTGAGTGATCTGCCGACTCTCATGATTCCCTCTAAGAATAGTAAGCCTATCTCTATAACGAACTTTAAGAGCGACCAAGAGTGTGACTGTCTCCACTGAATAATACCCGCGATCTGCATTAACAGTTTTATTAGAATGATCTCAAAAAAACAGTTCAATTCTTATGACTAGTTCACTTGCATTAAGCATATATGCGAGAAACAAATGAACAAATTTTTAACAGGGAACTAGACGCCCTTAGACACATCTGAAAATGACATGCTTCCTTGTTTTTACAATAGTCATGTCGTAAAGTCAACAGCACCTTCCACTTCCATTAAACTACCTAGCAGAACTATAGAGATTAGGCAAAACATTAATGTTCTCTCTTTAAAAGCATAATAAATGGTTTGTATTTATGCACACAGGTATTTAACTCAAATACACATGTTACCTTAATAGTAGGTTATTTATTATTGAATATGATACGACCTTAAATAGTTTATTCCTTATCTAGCAATACGATGCAAAAGATCATTTACCGGTTACCAGTTACACATAATATTACAAGACTGTAATTTCTCCGTCGTAACTATTTTTAACCTACTTGTCTCTGCAGTGGTTCTACAGGCAAGCAGGCCCACTGCCTTCTTAAATATCCATATCGAAACAACATTATATGTACGTTATATGATAAAGTAGTTACCACAAAGCTACAGCCTAAACAGAATAAACACCACTTTCTCAACATCTATTATTAAAAGCAGGTGTAAAAGATAAAACCAAACAAGTGTCTACTTAATAGCATAAATGTAAATTCTATTGTATTTTATCTATGTAAATAAAAAAGATGTTAACATCCATGCTCCCAAAAATGTACCTGGCATCTAGAAAAGGTAAATTCTGAAGCTTGGTGTACCCAAGGGTGATTACACATACATAGACTAACACAAGTTATGGTGATCTATTAGATATATAAACTACCAAAAAAAAAGACTGACTAGAAACCGTAACTAGTCGCTCTAGATGATATACACAAACATGTAACTCCTCCCGCGAGAACAAAATGTCCAAAGAAATCACGTCAGACAGTTCAGAACCCTAAAATCCACAATTATTAACCGGCTATAGCTTTGACAAATACACAAGTAACCTTCCTATGCTCATCCAAAAAAAATTCAGTGACCAACAAAGTTTCATCTCCAACTAAGAAGTTCCACTTAAGAACATGAAAAACTTTTTCACCTGAAGTGTAGATTTTCCAACAACTGAATTCAAGATACCAGTTTATTAGCGCCTATCACTCATACATACCTGACTGTACCAAAACCTTTTCATGTCACCTGTTCGGCTATTACAAAATCCATAGTGTCAAAAATGATCAAAAAAATAATATTTTAAGTTTGAACTTTTCTTCACCTTCTCCCCTAAGATGCAGTCATTTCATTTTCTTCTTTTTCAGGTAACCATAAGAACATGTTTACGGAAAACTAACAAGCCTCCACGGCTCCACCAATACCCTGCTAATTAACGGGATCAGGGAAAACACAGCTTACGCTAGACAGGCATCCACGAATCAAGTCTTTGTATCACACACTTGACACTCTAAACACATAAACAACCAACCCCATATCAGATCAATAAAACTGATACAAACAGGTGTCACAACTCACAAAGTTAACAACAACCTCGATGCTATCAGTTTAAACTATGCATACTCAACGATAACAACAAACTTCACCGATCTAAAACATCAATCCATCAGCAAACAACCTCAACAAACAAAACCCCCAAATCCACAAAACACAAAACCAAAAACCAAACTCACCAACATAATCTCCCATAAACAGATAATTCGTATCGGGTGCATTTCCACCGATCCGAAACAGCTCCACCAGATCGTAAAACTGCCCGTGAATATCACCGCACACCGTCACCGGACACTTCACCGGCTGCACGTTCCATTCCTCCACAAGTATAGCCCTAGCTTGCTCACAAAGCGTCTTCACTTCCGATTCCGTCAACGGCTTGCACTCCATCAGCTGCTCGATCTGCCGATCTAGATCCGCGTGCGATGGCATTTTCACCTCTCGATTTCACCACCAACTATCGATTAACAGATTGTAAGGATCGATTTGCACAAGATGTTTCAAAACCCTAATCTAGAAATTCAACAAATTACAGCTCAACATTCAACGATAAATCTAGGGTTTGAATTGGATGTCATCTTTTTGCAGCTGCGAAGATTTTGATTGACTTGAAAGTATGAGATTTTGTGTTCAAGATTTGCGAAAGGTTGAATAAAAATTGGACTTTTATAACTTTTATCGAAGTATGTATGTTTGTTTGGGTGTATTGTGTGTGTGTGCGCGCAAATGTGATGGAAATGAAACTCAAATGAAATGCAAATTTATTTTGTTTTTTTGTTATTTTTTAGGGTCGTCAATATTGACGACGCTCCGGTGGCTCCGCCGAGTCGAAATGAGTTGGAGATGGTTTCCACGTGGCAGAGTCAAAATGATTCTAGCATTTTTATTTTTATTTTTATTTGCTTTTATTACATGAATGGTTGAAAATATTTTGTATTTACACTACAATTATGGTTTTGAACTTTAAAGTGTTGTTTTTTTTTTTAGAAAACGTCTGCAGTCTGCGGCCCACATCTGCAAACATCTGCAGCAGAAGAGGCAGACCAAATGTTTACAGTCTGCAAGAAAAAGATTGTTTGTTTTGTTTAACATCTGCAGAATGCTGAAATATTCTGTAATTAAACTAAATTTATTTTTTTAACTTTAAAAACAAACCATATACAAACAAACCATACAAACAAACTAACCATAATAGTCATCATGATTATGAGTTATTGATATTACAGTATTACACACTAATATATCATTTAATTTCAGTGTTTATCTTTGTAGGTTTTGTAACAATGGCAGCTCTGAAGGAGATCTTGCCTCCTGCCAAATCATCTGCTGCTACATACTATGATCATTCAAGTGACCCATGGTTCAAGCAAAGATACACTGCCTCAGCAGAAGAAGAAACATCCAAAGTTATCAAAACCAACTTTATCCCATTATATAATACACCAGAGAGATTGAAATATCATCTATCAAAACCACAAGATTTTGGTGACGGTGGAGCATTTCCTGAGATTCACTATGCACAATATCCACTTGATATGGGTAGGAAGAAAGATACACATTCTGGCCCTAAGACGTTACCCGTTACTGTTGATGACAGGGGAAACTTAATATTTGATGCCATTGTGAAGCAAAATGAAAATGCTAAAAAGATTGTTTATTCACAACACAGAGATATCGTCTCCAAGATTCTAAAAGACGATGAAGAAGAACATGAAGATGATGAGAAACAAGAAGAGATTGAAAAAACCACACAACAAACAAAAGAAGCTCTTGAAAAGATTGTAACGGGTAGGGGCGACGGTGAGGGGGCCGAAAGGGAGGGGGGCCGAAGGGGAGGTGGCGAGGCGGCGACGGTGGGCGAGGTGGCGACGGTGGTGAGGTGGTTGTGAAGGGGAGTGGGGGAGGTGGGTATGTGGGGAATGAAGATGGGTGAAGGTGGGTATGTT
>BJCM01077928.1:0-26844 GCA_018326385.1 Flaveria bidentis
TATATATATATTAATATATTGGCTTTTTGTTTTTAATTATAGGGATTACACTCATTTGGAGCACGAAGGGTGGTTGTACTTAGTTTACCTCCAGTTGGGTGTATGCCAACTTCAATAACTTTTAATGGAGGGAAAAATAGATCATGTTCAACAATGCACAACAAATCAGCTAAACTCTTCAACAAGAAGCTATCTTCTGAGCTTCAATCTCTTAGAACTAGAAAACCACCAGTAAAAGTCGTTTTTGCCGACATTTATACCCCTTTACTTGACATAGTCAAGAATCCAAAATCCTACGGTAATTCGTCACTTTTAATGACTTTTCGTTGTTGAAGCTGGTTTCTTTTTTTTCACTACTAGAAAACTAGGTATTTGACAAAATAGATGTACATGTCGCTGACCAAATATTGGACCACTTTGCGACGAGCGAATGTTCTACAACCATTTTTAGTGATTTTGCAACTGATTTTTAGCTACTGCTTTGTCACCAAATTGAGTGGCTAATTTTGTGAACCATCAGCGAAGAAATAAAAACTTTTTATTTAATTTTTTTATCAGAAATTTCTGATACGTTCATAACTGACATTAAATTTAAATTTAAATTAAAATTTTTTTTTGTAATTGTTTTGCGACTGAATTGATATGGTGTCATAAACTTTGAGACTATTTGAGGACCGAATTTCAAAGGTATCAAATTTTATGACCAATTTGCAACAGAAAAGGACTTTGTCGCTAACTTGCGACAATTGTGGTTTTAGTTGCAAGTTAGTCGCTAACTATGATTATTTTTTCTGGTCGCAAGTACCCAGTTGTGTTGTAGTGTCAATCAGCATGCGGTATTAAAGAAGTATGCCTATTTATGTTTGTGTAAATGTGACTGATTTTAGGATTTGAGATTGTGGACCGAGGTTGTTGTGGCACGGGAAAGGTAGAAGTGAGCTGGTTGTGTAACGCATTTGGCCCGACATGTGCAAATATCTCTAAGTATCTTTTCTGGGATAGTTTTCATCCGACGGAAAAAGGCTACAGGATCATTGTTGATAACCTTCTCGAAAGATATGCTAGTGACGTGCTCAGCCTTTGATGATCTAACAACTTCATCACTCGAGTTGTACTTTTTCTTTAGTGTAATGGATTTTAATTAGAAACTTTAATTTTAGTCAATAAATCTCGTATGGCCGGTTAAATCAACAATAGAAATTCATGTCATATCAAAATTCATTGAAACCTAGATGCACGGTAAACCAATCATACTATAAAAACAAGTAAACTCATATCTAAAAATATTTATGACTCACTGGAAATGAGAATGCATGTTCAAATTAACCAAGTAATTAACATGTCTTTCACGTTAATTGCATGCAAATATTCAATCTTGATGGTTAATAAGTGTCTCAATCTTCTACCTTCTCATTCCTAAGACTATTGTCTTCAAAAAGTCAAACTCATAAAACTCATTTTCTTGAATTTCTATACTACAAATTGCATTTACTTTGCGACTCCAAATAGTCTTTTTTGAATTTCTACTTCATACTTATCATCCTTTCACTGTCATCAAAATCATATCGAATTATACTCCACTGTCATCAAAATCATCATCACAATGTTCCTGAGAGACGTTATGCAATAGGAAACATTCAAATCCATAGAGAGCATCATCATTGCTTTTGATAATTAACATTGTTTCTATGTGAAAAAAATGTAAAGAAAAACATACAACATTTGTCATGAATCATTTGGACGTTTATATCACATAAATTTTTTATACAAGAATCACATAATACTCTCAAGAATCATTTGATTCTTTCAACGGTTCTTTTTGTTCTACACAAGTGCTACATGAACACTGTTCTACTTGCTACTCACAACAAATGGGCTCCGTACTCTATGATCATCATTCCACCATATAATCGCCCCAAATTTATCTTCATCCAATTCACCATCAGATGTGAAGATCACTTGGTAAGTTAATTTCTTTTTCTTCTTTGTGAATTTCAATCGATTCGGTATAACCTTCACCATTAATTCATATGGGGCTTCCACTGATGCTGTATAATTCGCATCACCATCTTCAACATTCGTCACTGTTCGATTAACTCTCCTCTCTTTCCCATCGAATTTTGAAATCGCTATTGATGGGTAGTTCATGTTAGAGATTATATTGGCGTTAGGGTTTGTGGGGCATGTGAAATTGGGGGGAATTGTAGATGAGATTTTATTGATTGTAGCAATGTTGTAGCCTATGTTACATAGAAATTGTAGGTAATCGATGGTTTGTATTTCGTAAACGAGGCCTGGTTGTGATGGGTTTGATGCTATTTCCCCTGCACCAAAATCGTACGGTGTGGCGATTGATCCGGAGTCTGTTGTTATTGGCTTGTTGATGTTGTTTGATTGAGTTGCTGTGATTGAAAAATGTTAGAAATTGCAGGTGTTTATGAGTTTGTTGAACTTTGGTGTGTGAATTTTACTTCAGTTTGTGAGTTTGTGTGAAATTTGTAACCTGTTGTCATTATTGCTGATCTGATAGCAGATGGGCTGCAGTTGGGATTTTGGGATTTGATCATGGCAGCGAGGCCGGAAACATGTGGGCAGGCCATAGAAGTTCCTGAAAGTATGAAGAAAAGTGGAGAATTCTTGCCCGCGAGTTTTACTACTGAATCATTGTCTGGCCATGAAGCAAGAATAGCCACTCCTGGTGCTGCAACATCAGGCTGCAGGTAAACCGATCATGATGAAATACCTTATTTACTTAGGAAATGTTAATAGGATAATAATAACAAAGGAAAATGGATGCTATTAAACTATTGCAAAAGTCCATGTAGGCTGTGTTCACAATAATGAAGACCAAACATAACATGCAATAAACTTCCAAGGGGGTGGCGTGGTGGTAAGCGCCTGAGTCCCCTGAGTAAAGGTCTTAAACTATTGCAAAAGTCCATGTAGACTCTTAGGTTAATCCAGTTTCTGCTAGTTTTCTGTCTTTAACCGCCTTGAAATCACATGCCTGTCACAAACTGTGTTTTACAGGGTATTGGTGACATCCCATGAATTTACTTGTAATGGGTTCTCACGGTCACCAAATGATATAAAACATGCTATCAAGTTCGTTTATATGAAATCTAACCAAAATAACACCAAATAAGGATAAAATGAGACCATTATGCGGTTCATCTCATTTATACATTTGAAAGTAATTTAGAGAAAACTAGCCTAAGGTTCATGGTATAGATACGGACATATGGTTTTTTTCTTATCAATATTGGTTTTTTTGGATAGATTTTGTGTAAAGACTCCTATTGCATAATTTTGTAGCCGTCCCTGCTTATTTAAAAGTTAAGAAACCTACATGAAATTTTACAATGCCTCAAGATGCACATCATCCTTACTACTGATAATGATAAAATACTAATATTGTGCATAACATAACATGACTTGCCTTGAGTATGTCTTTTGTAGCAAATGAAGGGCCCCTAGCTGAGAAATAGGGAACTATAGGGGCTGGCTTATATTGAGTTACTGATACAGTTGGTAGAATAGTTGCCACAGGATTCCTTCACATATTCCCCAACATGTTAACCATGAATTGTAGGGGTGAACACAAACCAGTCCAAACAAAGGAATAACAAAACATAAGAAAACGAACATAACAGACAGCTATATTCAGTCCACTTCTGATTTATCGAAGAAACGGTTCTTGGTTTGTTTTGAATTTTGAACCGAACCATTCTTTTATGCATTTATTAATTTTTTTCAAACATGAAAAATAAAGTTGTTCCCCGGTTTTTATTTTAATTCAGAAACTTTAGTTGTAAACTGAGAACAAATAGTTTCCTACTGGGTTGCCTTTCCTGCCCGGTCCACGGGTCCAGTACTCCAGTTCAGTTCAAACCGGTGAACAACCCTAATGGATCGATAATAGGCTTCTAGAAATTAGTATACTTGAAATAATTTCGTTTAATATTCACCTTTCATTTTTCGCATAAGATATAATCTTTTTCCCTTCATTTGTATTAATCAAGGCCATTGGAAATGATCCATAGGAGGAAGTCACTGCTCTTGCATCATCACTAACAAAAATCATTCCAATTGCACCGAGTTTTTTAACATGTTCTAGCTTTTGTTTGGCTGAATATACTCCCTCTTCGTCCTCACAAAGAACAATGCTTCTTTTAACTTTGCTTTTATCTAAGGCACGTGGCTTGCAGCTTCTGAAGAATTTCAGTGTTATTATTTAAGTAAACTGAGAGAATAAGAACATAGAAGTAGTGGTGACAATTTTGACCCAGTATCTTATGAATGAGTCAAACAAATTAATTAAAAAAATGAAATGCTAAAGGAAATGGATTGAAAGTCCCCCAATGTGTATTTTTTTGATGCATAAAACCTTGTAAGGATGGTTCAAAGAAATATATCAATACTGTGAAAATCTTACTTTTGTATTCATATCTCACACACTATTTGTTTATAAAGGACCAGGAAGTTTTGAACGAAAAGAGGTTTGGGTCAACTCAACCCGACCCATCATATACCAAAAATCACCCTACTCGCCTATTTTTTACATCTACAAAAAAGGTGAGGTTATTGTTCTCAGAATTGATTAAAGAGTTACCTTGCATCAATTTCATCATAATTGCTAGAATTTTTTTTGTCTGAGTTCCCATAAAGCAATGGGTATACCGGAGATCTTTGTAATTCACCAAAGTTTATGCCTCCACCCTTAAAATTGAGAGAATACTCATGTTAGTACTAAATAAATTTGTTTAATACATTTTTGGCAGTTATGCACGTCCATACACTAACAAATGTTTGTAATGATTTATGGTGTGAAAAAAATATAACTAAATACAAATATGCGAATGTTGTTAATCCTCCTAATCTTATTTTGTTATGGTAATGCATACCCTAATGGAAATCTTAAATTTTGGAAGATTTTTAAACACAGAAATCCTTTATGAAGTCGGAAATAATTACTTGAAAATAGAGGTCGCAAAATTATAAGGTCCTCTGACTAAGTGGACATAATGGGTATTTTGGGGTGATCATTTATTGTATCAAATATGATTTATGCTAATTAATAATAATTAAGTTCTTAATGATATGAGTTAATAGGTTTTATGCGTTAAAAGTAGACTTTACGGCGACTTTCAACTCAAATAAATAATTCCCTTATAGGTGATCTTTTTTACTTGTTTGAGCAGTTAGACATACTGTTGGACCTGATTGACCATATCATAAGTAAATGGTTACCTTTATCACTGTTTTGTCACCCAATATGATATCAGCCTGAAAATGGCGGTCAATAGAACTAGCTGCAACGGTTAGGATCCAGGGAGCAATATTGACAACTGAACCCATTCTTGGGCCATCATTTCCACCCGAACAAACCACTATGATCCCCTTTTCAGTTGCATGAAAGGCTCCAATGGCAATAGGATCTTTCTGAAAATTGGGTTCATGTCCTGCTGATGCACCAAGAGATAGTGATAATACATCCACACCATCTTCTATAGCATCATCAAATGCAGCCAATATATTTGATCCTTGACAGCCTGTAACTCCACAAACCCGATACGTTGCAATTCTTGAACCTGGAAACCCTCCCCTGGCTGAGCCCATGGCGAGACCATAGTAAGATGCTTTTTGTATGATGTTGCCAGCAGCTGTTGAAGCAACATGGGTCCCATGTCCAATATGGTCCCTTGAAGAGTTGAAAGCAACTCCGGCATTGTAATACCGTGCTCCAATTAGTTTCCTGGTAGAATTTATTACTTAGGTGTCATTATTAACAAACAAATCTGGCTCGATTATCCTAGTATTATTGTTAATTCAGGAATATAGGTAGACCTTTGTGGAAGCCAAAATATCATATCCTTTAAAAGTATTTTAGTGTAAAAGAATTAATGAAAAGTATAAGAAACATGTTTTGTAGAATTGTAGTGTATCAGGTCAAACTAAATTGTACCGCCAACACTTATTTCTCTTTGAATATTATATATAAACAAAGTACTTAGATATGATTAAAAAACTATAAAATAAAAAATAATAATCTTGTTTTCAGAACTAAATACTCTAGAAGATATTGTAAGCATTTATACTTTGACCATTACAAATCATTGTCATTATTAAAATACTTTGGATGGTAGTTTAAAATTTGTTTTTTTGGTAAATAAATTAGTTTTTAATAAAATCCAAAAAAATAGAAAACTTTGTGTGTCAATTCAATCCAGTCCTGTTAGACTTTTTTTTTTAATTCAAATGACCTGTTACCTAACCCATTCATTTAACTACCTTCGCTCTGCACCATGGCTGGACTTGGAAGCCAAGGTATGCACATATATGCCCAGAAAAAAAATACCTTTAGTCATGTTTGATAGTTTAAATGAAACAAAAAAAATATTAAAAATATGCTATTATATACCAACACATTTGTTTACTAGGTAAAATCCTTGTAAGATTGGCAACAAATATGCTACAAGATATTTCTTTAAAATACCTATTACAGTTTGCAGTTGTGAAATCGTTGGTTTGCATGCAAGTTCCTTTCCATTTTGAAGGAATAGGACCAAATCCTTCATCACTGAAGCTCTCAGACTCCGGCCAAATACCTAAAGTTAATATTTTTAAAACAAATAATGATAGAAATATAAGCATCTCACAGTGTGATAAGTTTGTTTCCGCATAGAGCTGGGAAAATGGGTAGTTTTGGTATGGCTCAAGTGGGGTTGAACCAAAATATTTTTTGTGAACTTTTTTGTGTTTTTCTTTAATCAATAACTGGTGTGTAGAATATGGATAAAAAGTTTATTATTTCAATAGTGATATATTATTGAATAAAATGGTTTTTGCATAAAATTACCCAGACTGCTTGATTTATTGGCTGTTTTGTTTTTACTGAACCTTTTGATTATCAATTTGAGATTAATAAACATCATAGCAATCAACCCATTCATAAGTACATCATAGCATAAAATTGAGGTTCTGTGGATAAACCGGTGTCCATGACGCCTATGATGATATCTGAAGCTGCATTTAAACTTGAAATGTTGTATTTAGCACTTGGTCTGAAGTCAGCTTCTACACCAGTTTGGGATTTCAGGAAATCCCATGAGCGTGTTGTGTGAAGCTTCAAGAGTGGATCTGGGAAGACTGATACAACCCCTGGTTCTTGTGCAATATTGTTTGCCTCTTTTTCAGTTAAATGGGCAGCAAATCCCAAGAAACTGTTACGGTAGTTATGCACAACTGCATTCCTCTTCCTAGCTCAAGATAAGGTATGGTTTCCATTAGTTCCTCTCACAAACTAATACACAATCATGATCGGGTTGAGCCGGCTGGTTGGGTAATAGGTCAAAATGTATAATTTTTCTTTATGCCCCAGCCGCCTATTTGGATTGACCCAAACACCTGTTGTCTGGATCCTTTGAACTTATTATTTTATATAAATAGTGTTTAAATTTTCAAAACAAAACGCTTATATGGTATGAGAAGTACACTGTCAAAACTGGTATAGATTTAGTGCTAGTCAAAACGGTTGAGTCATGGTGGGTGTTAGATTAACCTGCCTATACGATTTCTGAAAATAGTATAATATAATTTAAGGGTAAATTATGATTAAAAGATTTATGTAATTATCTAATCTTTTAGAATAAACACATTTAAGATGGTTATATGTATTTGAATCTCATTTGGGGTACTTTTGACCCCTTCCCCATCTTAACCTGATTCATTTATAGCCAAGTTTTAAATTCATCCCATGTGATCACTTCCAGTTTATTGAGTTATCACATATAATGAAGGAAGTTGAATACTTGGTAATTTCCATATACATTATCCCCAAAATGTACCCGTTTGACCCGTTAAAAATATAACACAAATCTGCTTACTTTAAGTAAACGGTTTGAGTTCAGCTTACAAGAAACAAAAAATGGGACCCATAAGAACAAACCTATGAATTGGAATGGGCATATGGTGAGGTTGTTTTACCTTTTTACTAGGGAAGTTAGAAGTAAGTTATGATTATTCCTTGAGGTAGCAGCAGCACCCATATACACAATATAAACTTCATTGCTTTCTGCTTCATCTGCTTTACATTCTCTTAACAGACATATCAGAAAGATCAAGCTACACAAAGCCTGGAGACTTTTCATATTTTTCCCTGCTTTCTTTATGATACACATATACATCTATATCTATACATTAAAAACATGTGCATATATGTATATTTGTGTGTGTATGTGCGTGTGTATATATATATATATATATATAGAGAGAGAGAGAGAGAGAGAGAGAGTAATGATGAGATAGAAAGAGAGAAGTACCAAGGCTGGAGATACTACATACGCATGCCCATTGCTAACTGAGGTTACCATCCCCATTGGGACTGTGATGTCGGTATAGAGTAAATCCATCAAAACCAGTAGAAGTCTCGATTTTATGTTCTTAATAAGTTCCTATTGTTTTTAACTTCTTTCACCTGTAAACTATGATTCCAATGTTAACGATTATGTGATTATATTACTAATGTAATCGCAATTATCGACTTCAAAGAGTTTATGGTAATAACATGGGTGTATTTTGTTTGTTTCTTCAGTCTTCTAAAGACGAGAAGGCGTATGAACTTGCAGTTTCATGTGCTTATCGCCAAGTTTTCGGCCTTAATTGGGGATGAGAGGGTCTTGGCACATAAATTCCTTACAAGATATAGTTTTTTAATTTTTTCTCTTTATATAATTTATTTATTATGTAAAAAAATTATATGTTATCCACATCTGTTACATATTTCGTCATTAAGAAACCTATTTTGGTTTACAATAACATAACTGGACTTCATAATTCATTTATTATGAAAATATGATTATTATTATTTTAAAAACAATATGATAAAACATACGATGAGGTCCGGAATGATAGATTAGACACGTGGGAGTGGGACTACATTTGGGAAACGTGTATTTCGTGTATTATTATTACCTACCGGTGAAAATGTACGTGTGTTGCGGTGGTACGATTGTTACGCGATATTTTGGGAATTCGATTTTAGTCAGTATTGGTTAGGTGTCTTATGATGTAAACTAAAAAATCAAAATATATTGAATAAAAAATACAATTACGTATAGTACAAAAGTCTTTAAGACAACTATATTATCCCAACAAAATTAGTTAAAACATGGGTCATATTTGTGATCGGAAATCAATTATGTTATTATAAATATAAAGATATATATAAGTTATGCTTTAGCATTTGTATTATAAGAATCATATGTTATACTTTATTGTAAGGGTATAAATGGAATAAAATGGTTATTTTTTTTAATTTAAGCATGACTTTTCATGTGTGTTAATCCATATGTAAAATTAGCATTTTATCATATTTTCATTTTTATTATAACAAATATAGATAAATATAAAATTTATTAAATTCATAATATGTCCCTAGAAAAATATTAGTGTTATAGTTATTATAGATATTAAGATATATATATATATAAGTTATATACTTAAATATTTAAATAGAATAATATTTAATTTATATAGTATTTAGTTATAAGAATATAATTAGCAAATATAATTTAAATGTCAATTTATAGTATCATAACTAAAATAAAATTTAATGAATTGAATTAAATAATATCATATTATTAAATAATATATTAATAATGTTGATTAAATATATGAAAGAGAAAATGATAAAAATGTCAAGGTATATAAAATTTAATAAATAAATTTACCATGTTGCCTCTAAAGTGTTTTAAAATATTAATCAATTCCCTATTTTAACTCTCTTAAATGTCTTGCACTTTGTTGTACATGTTACTTCAAAACTTGTATGTGAAAGAGATGTATGATATAGTAGTGTTGATGTAAGTATTTAAATAAAACAATACTTAATTTAAATAGTATTTAGTATAAAAATATGATTATTAACTATAAATTTAAATGTCATTTATATTATTATAAATAAAATTAACTTTAATAAAGTAAATTAAATAATATCATATTATTAAATAATGTATTAAGATTGTGTATTGAAGTTAATTAAATGTGAGCAAAAATAAAACTATTGCATAAAACACGTTTTAAAATGTTATATATGTGTCTTACACTAGTAAATAGTAAACATTGATATATTTGTGTTGAAGTATGCATATAACATGCAATCTTAACTTATAAACTTGTTCATAATATTTAGGGACGTTGAATAGGTCGTGTTTCTAAATCATGGACTTAACACAATTGTTTTAACGAGAACTTGAAAATCACATGAGTAATACATATGTCTGAAAATCGTATCAAACATATAAACTTAAACATAATTGTTTTAACGAGAAACTTTTTGTTGTATATTATTTCTCTAAACATCTAAAAACACTAATGTGTAAATCAATTACTACTCTATTATATAAGAGATAGGAAATAAATAGTGCTTAAGGTTATTATTGTATTTTTATTGGATTTTCTAGAGAGAGAAAAAAATAGGTCTTGGTAGAGAGTTGAGAAAGAGTCGTCAAATAACTAAATGAGAAATAAAACATTAAATATTTTAATATTTTATTAATGTGATAGTAAAGAATAATAATATTATTACTCTTTTCCTTTCCATATAATCGAATGGTGGTTCAAACAGACCATTGGTATTCTTTTATTTATATTTATTACTTTTGAGGTGCACTATATAATGTTTAAAGTAAAAAAAAAAGTTGATTAGATTATGTAACGTAGTGTTTTAACTTTTACACATGTTGACATATTTATCTTTTGGTTATACAATGGGACTAGTGTGTAAATAGACCTAATATTGCCATAAGTAAAGGTTTTTTATATGCTATCAAATCAGGTTAAATGTAGTATATATTTTGTTTATACTTTACATGACTCGTACGCTACTAGTTCAATCAACCTATTCTGCTACATTTAGTATTTTGTTGTCATCAAATGGATACTTCTCTCATCATAAACACTATGTGAAAGCTATTTTTGGGTAAATCCGTCCTCATAGGTCCCAACCTGACTGATCAATCTATAATCAATACGGGAGAGGCAAATCACATAATCTAAATTAAAATGCATACGAATGAGAAAGATCTTGTGAAACTATGTGTCATAACCACAAATCAAAGCAATGTGAAATGTAAGAAATCTCACGCCTTTAAAATCTTATTTAAATCATGTAAATTAACAAAGTTGAAACATATGATTAGTGTTTCGTATTTGTGTTTCACAAGATATAAGACATATGACTCACACGAATAACGTTTCCTAGAAAAATTTAACATTAAACATGTTTGTAATGGAACACACTATGTGGTGTCCTTTATTTTCAACATATCACTAAACTACATTACCTTGAAGGTATAAATCTACAACATCTAATAAAATAAGATTTCTTTTGCTATTTGACATTCTTTTAACCGATGTTTTTGTCACTTGTCATTTTTTAGGCATCCATACATTAATTTTTCTTCCAAAAAAATATTATAATAATTTAAATAGTCATACAAATTTATCTCTCTTATTAAAAATAAATTTTATAAATTTCTATGTTTCTCTCTCTTATCTATTTTTTAATCAAACTATCTTTCTTTAAAATAGATTTTACAAAGAAAATAAAAAATAACATCTTTTTATTAAAATCTAAATAACAAAAAACTAATGTTTTATATAATATAAAATTTTCTGAAACATTAAACATTTTAAAACAAAATATTTTGAATCGTTTTATTTTTAAAAAAATATAAATATGTGAAATATTTTAAAATAGTCTATTATAACAACTAAAATAATTACGAATCATATTTTTTTAAACAACAATTTTATAAAAAAAAATACTTTGCATAAAAAATCTTAAAATAAATGTTTGAAAATGAAACTATTTATATAAAAAAGTTAAAATGGTATAATTGTTTTATTTCTTGAACTATTACGTATATATAATTTTAATTATATTTTATATAAAAATATTGTACCGTAACCACTCATGTTTATTTTACATACACAAACACACACCCACACACACACACACACACATATATATATATATATATATATACATTAAAATTTAATCCATTTATTTAATGAGTATTTAGCCTATCTATCTATCTATAAAAAATTAAAATAATCGTGAAACAATTGTCACTTGTTTTTTAAAACCTCATTATACTTAGTTTCTTATTCTTTATATTATTAATAATAATACTGAATACTAATAATATTACTCATACTAATTTCAACTCTATAATCTATTAAAACAAGTTTTCTTTTTGCCATTTGGCATTCTCTTAACCCATGTTTTTGTCACTTGTTTTTTTAAACATCCACACATCATTTTTTCCTTAAAATGGTATTATAGTAATTTAAATATTCATACAAATTTCTCTTTCTTAATAATTTTTTTATTAATTGCTATATTTATTTCTTTTAACTATTTTTTTAATCAAACTATTTTTTTTGAAAATTGATTTTATGAAGGAAATTAAAAATAACATCTTTTTACTAAATTCCATATAACAAAAAACTAAAGTGTTATATAATATGAAATTTTCTAAAACCATTAAACATTTTTTAAACAAATTATTTTAATTCATTTTGTTTTAAAAAATTAAAAACGGATGAAATATTTTAAAAAAATCTCTTATAACAACCATATTTTTCAAAACAAAATTATTATAAAAAATATTTTATATAAAAATATTAAAAAAGAATGTTTAAAAATAAAACTACTTACATGATAGTTAAAAGATGGTATAATTGTTTTACTTCTTGAACTGTTACGTATATATAGTTTTAATTATATTTTAGATTAAAATATTATACTGCAACTATTCACATTTATTTTACATATATATTTTATATTAATTTTTAATCCGTTTATTTAATACATGTTTAGCTTATCTATCTATCTATAAAAAAACTAAAATAAGCGTGAAATAATTATAAACCTCATTATACTTACTTTTTCATTTTTTTATATTATTAATAATAATATTAAATACTAATAATATTACTCATACCATTTTTAAATTAAAAAGTATATAATTTAATAATTTAAAAACGTATTTTTATTTAAAACAAACTTTTTTAAAAAAAGTTATAAAATATAGAATACAACGAAACTTTTAAAAATCATTTTTTCTTAAAAAAATATATTTAAAAATCATAACTTTTTATAAAATAATAGTTTAAGAAATATACATTATTATTTATTTACTTAAAGTAGCCAATTTTATGTACTTATAATTATATTTTATCTTCAAGCATGATTTTATAATGCATAAAATTTTAATAATAATTATTTAATATTTTATTTGTTCAATTCGTGTATCACACAAAAACTAACCTAGTATATAAGAGTATCTTAATATCTTGTGTAAGCCATATACGAGATCAAAAGTTAGAGAAATGCCTAGAACCACATGATATTTTTTACAATATTCACATAGAATTTAAACACGTATACTTACTATAATAAAAATTAGCCATATAATAATACCTGAATTGCTAATGATATTATTTATGTAATTTATAAATCAAAATGAGCCGCTACAACATTATTTGGTTCACTTTTTAAATTATAAATAATTCAATACTATGATTACGAAACATATTTAATAGGTAAGCACTTGAGTTCCTTCGACAAATGTCTCCTATTTGAATCCAAAGTTTAGCAAGATATTAGTGAGTCTAGCGAGCTATCTTTATCCGTAACAAATTTTCACGTATCGGAATAAAACATATAACTACAAACCTTAAATTATCAAAATAACAAAAAAGATTTCACTTAAGGAATTTAATTTATAAATATTTAAATTCTTGTTTTGACTTATTTAACTCATTTTACCCATTTCACTTGTTTAATCTTTAGTTAATGTTATATATTTAACCCATCGACCCGTTATCAACCAAATACAATACAAATTAACGTGTTGCTATGTGTAGAAATCAATGTTTTGAAGACCGGATCGGTCCGGCCGGTCAAACTGGGAATCAAAGGGGTGGCCGAACCAATTCACATCAGTTTAATTGTTTTGTAGGGGTTCAAATGGTTAGTTCGTCCCGAATAGATGGTCAGACTGGGAACCGTACCGATGGTAAGACTGGATTTTGAATTTTTTTTAAAGTTTTTTGGATTTTAATGGGTAAAAACGGGGGTTTGAACAATAAATTAGTATGTTAGACATAATATATTATTAATTTTATATATAACTATAAAACACACATATAAATTACTTATACTGAATTATATGTATAATTATATATAATATCTTATATATATAATTATGATGTCATCGGGTTCTTAAATCCGTTCCGACCATCAAATCAGTAAGACGTCCGGTTCGATATCCGAGACGGTTTTGAAATTAGTGGTAGAAATTGTAACCTCCAGGATCCACTAGTGTCTGCATTGAAATACACGTTATGGATTAACTTAAACCCTTCGCAAATACAAACCACTAAAACTGTGTTACCTTCAAATTTTCAGGCATTACAAAGCAAGCAATGTCCTGTTTGAACAAACATTTCTAGTCAAACAACAAAAAACCACCTCCATGAACTGCAAGGTTCATACAATGGATATGAAATTTAGGTGTGGCAATTTTAAACCGTTTACTCATGGATCAATTTAGGTTCATACAATGAACTGCAAGATTCAGTTTCATCATAACCTTCAATCAGATGATTGAATTGTGTACTTAAGCTAAAAGAACTTTAGTGGAAACTATTTACAATAATGACATTTCAACAACATAATAGAAAGGTTTCAGAACCAAGTGTTTGTGAGAGATTTTGTGGGATCTTGAAGATTCATGTAACCTTGATTATCTGTGGATTGTGTGTGATTATATGATTAATATTGCCTTTCTATATTTTTTGATGTTTATTAACATGCTCATTACCTTAGTCAGATGGTTCACGGTAAGGGAACGTGAGCACAATTCGCTAGGTCCCTAAAATCCGTTACGAGGAAGGGGAGGCTCATTTGGATCGCTTTGGTACGATGTACCATACGATGAACTTGGTGCTATTTTTCTACATCAATTTTCATTGCTTCCATTGTAACTACATCTAATTAAGTTGCCGATAATGAATAAAGACCCTTCTTCATGTGAAATATAACAAATACTTCTCGTATGTCCTAACATCCGTCCCTCGTCTTTATTTTCAACAATGCGACTTAAAGTTTCCCAAACCTTGTACAACTTCTTTATCAAGGTTATGTTTTTTTCGTTGTATGCCACCCGGTGCTAACGTTTCACAAAAACTTGTGTCGTAAAACCAAGCACTTAAAGCAATTCCCAAACAATGCAAAGGTATAGTCATTTTCTCCCACCTTTTCAATATAATGTGCTCTATTTAAGCAAAATACGATGCATATATATTTTCTTTCATCGTTTCTTTGATTTATATCAACACATATCTTCTCATATATTCAGCCCATCTTTTGGCCTTCAATGTCGCAAATTTGGTATACATGGTTCGTTAAACTTGCCACAAACTTCATTTTGGATCGTACGTAGCAAAACGTAGTAAGAATGTGTTTCCGGTTCGCTTGAGACTCTCCAAAGAAAGCCAGTCTACATGCTATGATCACAAGGGAAGAAAGCTATCATGATGATGATGGAGACGCTTGCATAGGAAATTTGCAAGTGCTAAGTGCGATCAAAGCTAAAGTAAAAGCACGACCAAAACCAAACAAAGGGCTGCAATTTGTCCAAGCAATCATCCAAGGCTACCACGTCCAAGCCCTTTTAGACACGGGTGCTTCTCATAATTTTATCTCCGTCAATGAGACTAAGAAACTTGGTGTAAACTATGTCAAAGGAGGCAGAGCCATGAATACCTTAGATGCCAATGCTATACCGACACATGGAAAAGCAAAAGAGGTTCAAGTCTAGAGTCTCGAGAAGTTGGTCTTGAATTTAAGCGAGACGTGACATTCTCCCCCACCTAAACTTGTGATGTCCTCGTCATGGCTTCCTCGTGATATTTTATGATCTGGTCTTGGAACTGCCATAGTGCGTCCACGGATTTCAAGCTTGCTTCACTATGTGGCAAGTTCTTCCATTTGATCAGATACTCCTTATAGCTTGGTATTCCTTGGTGTCGTATCATTCCATCTGACAGGATCTCATCAACCTCTTGATCGTAAGACGTTACGATAGCCGTTGGTCCTCTCTTATACATTCAACGTTCTAGATCTTCCATGTCAGCATGGTAGGCTTGAAAACTTACATGGATAACCAAATCTTTAGTTTTGGTGGTAGTTGTAACGGGTAGGAAACCTTGTCGATCCTTGACATGACGAGAAAGGGCCTTTCGTATTTCCTTATAAGTCCCTTGTGTACGGCCCGTAGTGACTTGAATTGTTCCGGCAAGAGTTTCCCCATGACAACCCAAAACTTGATTATTTTCACGATGTTTAGGGTTGTCTTGCATTTTTTCTCTTACTCAAATCAACAATGTTTTCAGAACCGGATCGGACATCGAACCGGACGTCTTACTGGTTTGGTGGTCGGACCGGTCGGACCGGTTGGACCGGATTTAATTATATTTATATGTAAATATGTAATTAAATATTTGTTGGAAATAAGGGTATAAAATGGAGTCTCTCTAACACCATTGTCTCACATTGGTGTGACAAATGAAACATTATGTGTTTATATGTAATAACAAGGTGAAAGGTATTGAATGTCTTTATGATACCTTTTACACCATGACCTACCCGCGCGCAGGGGTGCAAAAACGGGTTTCTGGCTGGAAAATTTGGGTCGCCCACGCACGAATGCTGTTCGAAATAAACCGGGTCCGCGTGTCAAATACATCCACAACCAACGAAGCTTGTAATTTTGCTAGTTTGAGCATTGATTTGTGGATGAGTGGTTCTACAATGGTGTGTGACAGATAAAAGTTGTTAGGTGAGAAAGTTACAAAAGATGAGGATAATGATCGGTTAATTGGTCTATAACTGAAAATGAAAAGCCCTAGAATCAGCATATGCAATTTTGGGGCCATCAGATAGTTACATTTTCTCTCCTTCGTGTATATAAGAAACGTACATTGCATCCCTGTTACGGTGTTACCGTAATAAAAACCAGAACCCTACAAGAATGCCTAGAAACTTCAAAGATCGGATGGATGTAATGTTCATTAACATAAAAGTTATAGCTTTGGATACAATTATGATATTGGATGATAATTAGACGGGTTATTTTAAACCACACATGTTTATCCGAACTACATGCCTAAAAAAGATATATATTTATTTATTTTACTCTTTTCTAGTAATTCTTTATTATAGTAGTTTTATTATGTAAAGGTAAATTTATGTTTCTGGTATACATTATTCATATCGTTAATTTGTGTATCTATATCTATTATATATACTATTAATTACTAACTTGTGTGTGCATCAAAGTTTGTATCTTAAGTTTAATTGGTTGTACTTACTTTTTAGATTTTTTAATTTTATTTTTTTTACTTTTAAACCAAATATTTTTACATGTTTTTCAATTTAACCTCTATAAATTTTCACTCTCAACTTTATTCCCTATACTTTTCATATTTCACAAGTTTTCTTTTTACGCTTCACGTGAGTTGTTTAATGTTTTAACATCTACTTTTCGTTCGGTTTTATATTTTATATTTTTATTTCTTTTTAAATAAGTGTTTTTTCGATGTTGGTGGTTGCTAACAATAGTATGACATTGTTGCTACTTGACATGATTTTACGGCCCTTGCCGTAACGCGGGAAGCTTAATACTAGTTACTATTTAAAAAAACATATTTTTGATATAATATTATAATATTATATTAATTATAAGATGTCATATGAAGGGTTGTAAAATTTGATCTCTACTATCATAAAGAAATTTCATATTATACCCCTATTCTGATTTAAAGGGTTGTACCTCATAATTTTCCAATATGATATATCTATAATTTGTATTATCATATAATGCATTCTTTGATACAATATTGTTTTGAGCACAAAAAGTAACTCTTTGGGACAAGGTTCTAATCTTACAACAATTTTAAGATGATATATGAAGGTTGCAAACTTTAATCTCTAATGTCATTTGAAATCTTTTTATTATGTAAGAATTTATTTGTGTTTCTGTAGTGTTAGTTTAACATTTGTAGCTGATGAAGAATACCCAAAACCTTGTTGTGGATGTTGCCAATACAGCTGCTAAAACTGGGTTGTTAATTAAGAGAAGGATCGTACGTATGATAATGTATAAAACGAGTATATCTACCATAACATAAATGAGAAATACATAATATCTTTGTAAGTGTTGCTAAATCCAGTTGATTAGACACCACGTGTCCATAGATATATTATAAATATGTTATTGACGGACTAATATACATATATGAATACTCTGGTTATGTTTCTATTACTGTACATTATCTTTTATTTTTGCATATTGAGACATGGATTCAATCAATAACTTTTTAGCTTAAGATAGTTTCATTTTCGTTAAGCTACCATGGTTGTTGAAGTTCAATGAAAGGAGGATCTAATGGGTGAATTTTAAGGGTTCCTTCGAACATTTTAAAACATGTAAGAACATAAAGACAATAACTACTACGTTTAGTTTCATTTTGTGGATGGAATGCATTTAGAAAATAGTTCACGGCCAGATTAAAGTGATGCTCAAGTTGTTCATACTCTTAAGTTTTCTCTTGCTATTAACTTTTTAGATAGATTATTTGTTTTGGTAGTGCAGGATCGTTAGAAGGGTGCAATGCACTTCTACAACACAACAACACAAATGGAGAGTATTTAATAACACTTAACAGATCAAATGTGGAATTAGAAAACCAGTTTATAAACTAAGAAACACAAGTAATAAAGAGACAGAACAAGAACAGAAACAACACAAGTATTTGGTTTTCAAAAATGATGTATATTTCTCTCTAGTTCCTTACAAATGTTTACAAAGCAATGACAATAAGATACAAGGACCAGAGATACTTATACTACATCCTACAGCCGGCCATACTTTGAAGGCCAGCTGGATACATGATCTAGACAACAACAAACTCAATGTAGAGTCAAAAGGCATATTGCCTTTCGACTAGTGACTATGACATGCCATAGCTCACATCCTAATATATTACAAAAAAGATATAAGTACTTAAAGTAGAAAGTACAGACTCAAGACCTCAATGTATAGTTACCAAAAGCATGGACCTTTCACCAACTCATGTAAAGTTGGTGTCTAATCAGAGTTGCAGCGGAAAGGTGGTCCAACTTTATGGTAAATGTACATCAGATAATAGCATGTGTTCAAAAGTCTTCGAAAGAAATCTGTCTTCAAGTGTTGGCTTCGGAAGACTTTGTCTTTGAAGCTTCAGAAGACTTCATATTTGGCTTCGGAAGATATTGGTCTTGGCTTCAGAATATTTCACACTTAGAATGTTTTCTAAGGAAGAGTGTGAAACTTCCGAAGCATTCTACTTCAGTACACTTTTGCATGCATGCAGGAGAGACTTTGGATGTCTTGGGTTTCATCAGCCTTATATGAAACATTACAAACTCCCCCTAGGCTGATGCTACCAAAACATTTGAAGACTTCAGATATTAATAGTCCTCATCATGATAATGACCATCCCTTTCTTCATTAGATTATTAGGATCACTCAGACTCTCATAGTGTCTTCTCATATCAAAGAGATCATGCAGAGGTAGATTAAACATGTCTTGCCATGTGTAGACATCTTCAACACCTTGATCTCTGATGGCATGTCATCTTTCAGGATTTGTAGTGTATGTCCAGGACAAGATGACTCTTCCTGATGCTAGAGGAGCTACTTGAATTGGAGTTGGTGTAGCCTCCTATTGTTGCACATCCTCATGATGTTTTGACTCATCCTGAGGTTTGGAGATGGATGTCTCTTTCTTCTTCTTCTTTGGCTTTGGTTTAGAAGCCATCATTTTTCTCCTTTTTAAAACTTTTAACTGAGAAGACTGGCTACAGTACCTTGTTGATCTTCTTTGTCTTTCTCAGTTGGGTCTTCTTCTCTCACAGGTTCAGATTGAGAGGGGACAGAACCCTGTTGTGGATTAGAAGTAGAAGCTTGCTGATGCTCAGCAGGAGGTTTAGGTTGTGTTGTCTCAAATGGTTCAACCTTAACCTCCCTTTTTTAAGGGACCTGACTTGGTGGGGAGTGTAAGTCAACTAGTTCTCCTCTTTGAATCTTCTACCTGATCACCCTTATATGCTCATCCATAGTGGATAGAGACATGGGGCCAAGTCTCCTTCCGGAGAATCCAAATAGCTTCAAGAAGCTTATCATCCTCTGCCTATCAGCAGACCTCTTCATACTCTTCTAGATGATGGCTCTTGACTTTGCAACCTCTTCCCTCAACCTCTTCTTTGTGATTTTTCTTTCTTTCGTTAATTTAAGTTCTTTTGAGATACTCAAACTCAATGTATTCAAAGGGTAAGGGAAGAAGTGCATCTGCCTGATAAAAGCCAGTGGCACTCAAGTAACTGATCATTTTGATGTCACCAGTTTCTTTGTCTACCTGAGGTTCTTGTGGAGCCACATCCTCTTGTACAGGACTTTCTTGAATTGAGGAGAGGGTAGGCACATGCTTGTAGAGTCTTTTATGTCTTCTCTCTTGTTTGATTTGAAGAAGTAATCTTGTATCATCTGCCTCTTTTCTTTCCTTTGACAATTCCATGTCAGCTAGTTCATTTAATTCATCTAAGGGGAGGGAGATGACATTATCAATATCATAGTTCCTGGTCTGCAAATAGCTTATCCTAACCGCCCTCAACTTATCATCCTGAGTGTTTGGTCTGGGGGCAGCCCTGATGGCAGCTTTCATGAATCTTGCAGACCCAGTAGAGGAACATTCTCCCCTTAGCTTCCTCTTCTTCTCTGTCTCTCCTCCTCCTCAATCTCCTTAGAAGTTATTTTTATTTTCCTTTTTTCACTCACGGACCTTTTTGACTCAGGGTGGAAAGAGCTTTGGCCTTCATTGCTTGGTGTAGCTTCCAAGTTCTGGCAAGAGAGAGCTTGTGATGCACCTTCACCAGCAGGTGCTTCACTGAGCGAATGAATTGCTGAAGTAGTTATGGATGTGACAGGGCTCTCAGGCTCTACTACTGGCCTTCAGTCAAGGTTTCCCCTTCAAAGCTAATCTTAGGGTCTGCCTCAATATCCAGTTGACCAATAGTATTACCTAATTACCTTTGTCTCTTTTTATGTCTGAACTCTTTAGTAATTTTGTCTTGTATCCTTTGAGCCAGCCTGTCAGCTTGTCTAGATTAGCTTGGGTTGACAAGTGGCATGCTGATAAGGTCAAGACCTTTATAGTAGTTCAAGGTCTGAAAATTTAAGACTTCTTGCTGCCCTTGAACTCTTTAAAGAATAAGGGCTCTTTTGTTTGCATCATACATCCACCCATTGGTATGCCTTCCTAAAAGAGACTCTGAATGTATGAGTCTATGAGTCCACATCAATATGAACTTGAGGAAGTTGCTGAGTATGGACAGTTCCAAGTGAAGATGGTGAGTCCTCAATGTCCATGCTCTGTGAAGAACTCCCAAGTTCTGTGTCTGTGGTGACTTTCTACCCTTTTTTGGTAGCATCACCCACTTGCATAGGTGAGCTAGAGGTTAGATCAACCATATTCAGGTTCTTGTGTTCCTGGTTGAGCACTTTTTAAAAATCTCCTAGGTAGTTTTTCCTTAAGATAAGATATCTCAAGTTGCTGATCATTGACCCTATTTTGCAGGGTAGTCACCTGAGATTCAAGGTAACTAACCTTGGAGACTAGATAGGTTCATGTTTTTGACAGTTTTTGCACCTTTAGTCTCATATTCCCCTCATCTTCATCAGAAGAATCATTGGGGGATGAGAGAATTGGGCTAAAGTCTTCTCTCTCACCACCAGCTTGAAGTTCTTGGCTGCTGGTTTTCCTCTGCTCAATGACAGCTTCAATTGAAGTGTTAATGGGCTGAGTTGCCATGGTTGAGGTCTTAATGATGTAATCACTTGCTGAAGTGAGAGCCTCTTCCATATGGATATCCTGAACAGGTTCAGAAGTATCTACCTTAGTGATAAGTGACTGATGTGGACTAGACATAGGTGATTCAGGAGCACTAATTTGTCTTTGAGTAGGAGAGGAGAAAAGAGACTCATGGTACTCATTGAAGCCTAAATCTTCATCAGTATAGAAGTCAAGGTTAGGAATTGGTTGGTTAGATCTAAAGGCTGGGGATGGTAGCTGTCCCCTAAAGGTTGTTCATATGAGTGTAGAGACTAAGAATGAAGCCTTAAGGCTATTCGGTTTGTCAGCTCATCAGTCTGAGTATGAGGAACCTTAGGGTTGATAGTTGAAGGGATGGGAGTTGTTTGCTCCTCAAGAGAAGTGGGAGCTCTAGATTCCACTTCTTCCTATGTGGGTGATGATATGGGGGCATGCACAGACTGAATAGCTTGTACAGAGGTTCGTTTAGATCTTCTTTGATAAGTGAGGGTGGTTTATGGCTATTTTGGTGGTTGAGATGTAGAAGGTGTGGGTTCAACACTGGCTTGTGTTGCCAAGTTGTCACCTTGAGCAATAAGCTCTAACATTTTTGGGACTAGGGCTGTTTCTACCCGAGAGAAGCCAACAGTTGGTTTTTTCAAGATTTTAAAGATGTCGGGCTTCATCCGTCCCAATTTAAGAATATTATCTGTTTCCCTCAACTATGAGCCCAGTTCACAGTTGAGAATGTGTTGAACATATCTAGGAAACATGTAATATTCAAAGGAGTCTAAGTTAGCAAGCAGATTTGTATAGACAAATTGAGAATACCTAAACTTGACCCCTTGAACCATACCATGCACTATGAAGGAGATATCTTCAGGAATCTGGTCCCAACCCCCATGCTTGTTGGATAAGCTATGGATAATCACATGTAGTAAGTACTTCCACTAGGATGAGACCTTCCCTTTCCTGAAGGTCTTTATAGAGAAATCCCCTTCATAGCCCAATTGCTAGAAGGAATGGTTAACAACTTCTTTAGGAAGGGACAACTCACCTTCCTCATCATCTAGCTGAAGATGAGTGTTTATGATGCCTGGAGTGATGAATATTGTCCTCCCTTGCACTGTAGCAGACAGTGCCTTCTCCCCATCTAGAATAACCTCTTGACAGGTTTTCCAGAAATCAAGTAGATGATCCTCATAAAGAATATGATCGATAGTAAGGGAGGTGGAAGAGTTAGACAAAGCCAAGAATTGACAAACCTCTGATAAGTGTGGATCTTTCTCAAAGTTTAACAAGGCAACCTGATTATGCTGTCTGTGTAACTGCATGGAGAAATCAGGGTCATTTCTTCTGTTAAGGTTGGCCATTTAGGAAAGCTTAATGGTGAAGGAAAGAAAGAACGAAGGCGGTTGCAGAGAGAATTTTGGGAATTTAGGTTTGGAGGAAAGATGAAGATGATAGAAAGAGGGGGAAACCATTGGGTTTATATGTGAAAAGGATTTAAGATAAAGTTAATGAAAGAGGATAAACTTTGAAATCCGATGTCGGTCCCACCTCTAAAAAAGAAGTTTGCTTTTTTCTCAAAAAGTAGTTTTTTGGAATTCGAAAAAGCTTCCGAAGGTAAATTTTCTTTGGAAGATTTAATGAAAAAGCTTCCGAAGCCAAAATGACTTCGGAAGAATTTCCTGAGAGTTTTGAAAATTTTGCTTCCGAAGGCAAAATACTTAGGCAGTTATTTGTTTTAAAGGCATAAGTTTCTTCTGAAGATAAAATTTATATCTTTCGAAGGATTTAAAACATCAAGTTTTTCAAAAATCTAAGGAAAGTTCTTCAAAAAATATTTTCATCCAAAGAAAACAAGAGTTTTATGAAGGTGATAAAATAGACCTCTTAGTACACACATGTTTTTAGAAATAATACGATTAAGTTTTAAGAAAATCTACTCAAAGTTAATCATCCCGATAGCTTATATAAAATACTTGAATCTTTGTTTATCAAAAGCTTTGGTGAACAGATCAACATATTGTTCATTTGTGTTAACCTTGACTAGTTTGATTAATCCTTTTTTAAAGTTATCTTTAATTAAATGATACCTGATATTGATGTGCTTTGTCCTTGAGTGCTTCATAGGATTTTCTGTGACTGAGATAGCACTATTGTTGTCTATGTGAATGGGAGTCTCCTTGAAGTTTAATCCATAGTCAAGCATCTAATTTTGAATCCAAAGCACTTGAGCACGACAGCTTGCAGCAGCAATGTATTCAGTTTCAGCAGTTGATGCAGAGACACAGGACTATTTCTTGCATTGCCATGAGACAACCTTTCCATCAAGCTTGCAGACATAATCAGGATGATTAGGATCTGCAAAACCAGGTGGTTGTTTGACATACACCTCTTCATCAATTACCCCATAATGAAAAGCACACTTGACATCAAGCTCTTAAACCTTGAAGTTCTTGGATGCAGCAAAAGCTAGGAATATCCTGAAAACTTCAAGTCTTGCTACGGGAGCAAAGACATCTATGTAGTCAATTCCTTCTTCTTGAGTATATCCTTGAACAACTACTCTGGCCTTGTTCTTGATGACAAGTCCTCTATCATCCTTCTTATTCCTAAATACCCATTTGGTTCCTATAGTAGTCTTCCCATGAGGAAGAGGACATAGGTTCCAAACCTTCTGCCTTTTGAATTGAAGCAGCTCCTCTTGCAGAGCTTCAACCCAACTTACATCCTTCAGAGCCTCATCAATCTTCTTGGGCTCTATCTGAGATAAGAAAAAAGAGTGAAGACAAACATTTCTTCATGGGTTTGTCCTCTTGTTCTTACCCCTGTGTCAACATCTCTAATGATGTTTGTGGTGGGATGAGACTTGTGGATCCTTAGCTGAGGAATCACAGAAAGTTGCTGAGAGAGATCTAAATTAGAGAAATTTAGATATGGAATTGATGTTTCTCCCACCACATCATCACACTTATCAAGAGAGACTTGATCCAAAGAGTGTGTGACATCATGGATGTTGTCTTCTATGGAGTGGTTGTCAGCATCAAGAAATTCTTGAGCACTATCACCACTACCATTTTCTTCTACATTTACAGCTTCTTTATCTGGTTGTGGAGCCTCTGAGCTGGAATTTGAAGGCATCTCAGATATATTAGCTGAATTTGTCATTGTTGTGCTAATAGAAACTTGATTTACAGAGTTAGTTACAACTAGAGTTGAAGATGTATAGCTTGAAGGTCTTCTTAACTCAAATCTTGGATCAAGATCACCTGTAGGTAAAATTTCTATAGACCCTGAAACATGCTCACAAGATTTGTAAAAATAGTTGGTAACTAAATTAAGATCAAACAACCAATCAGGACCAGAACCTTTCACACTGGGAGTGTGCTCATTGAAAGTCACATTGGCTGACTCCTCAACTACTCTAGTTTTGAGATTGTATACTCTATTAGCCTTAGCATAGGAAGAGTATCCAATGAAGTATCCATCATCTGATTTCTCAGCAAACTTGACAATTTGATATTTGGTATTCAAGATGGTGCAAGGACATCCAAATGACCTGAGAAAACCAATGAAAGTTTTCCTATTATTCCAAAGTTCATAAGGAGTCTTATCATGAGTCTTAACCACTAAAACTCTGTTTTACACATAGCAGTCAGTGTTGACTGCCTCACCCAGAAGGTGATGGACAGTTTAGAGTCAGACAACATAGTTCTTGCAGCTTCAATAAGTGTCCTGTTTCTCCTCTCAGCAATAACATTTTGCTGAGGAGTCCTGGGAGCACTATACTGTCTTGTAATACCCTTTTCATCATAAAATTTTTAAAGGATTTGATTCTTTTCAGTTCCTTGATCATATCTTATGGTTTTGACCTTGTGATCACATTGATTCTTAATCTTTAAGATGAAGTTCTTCAGAATCTCAGGAGTCTCATCCTTAGTTCTAAGGAAGAAGACCCAAGTGAATCTTATAAAGTCATCTGTGATCACTAAACAGTAAGAGGTCCTTCCTAGACTCATTAAACTGGTGGGGCTAAAGAGATCCATATGTAACAAGTGTAGGGGAGTAGTGATGGAGTTTCTTTCCTTTGGTTTGTGAGATACCTTGTGTTGTTTCCCTTTCAAGCATGCCACATAATGGTCATCACTTGTAAACTCTTTCTTTGGCATTCCAGTTACCAAATCATTCTTAATAAGTTTGTTCATGTTTTTAAAGTTTACATGGCACATTTTTATGCCAAAGGAAAGAGTTATCACTATTTGCTTTAGATAGAAAGCATGAAAGTTATCTTGAGGGAGATGTTTCTTGCAAATCCATCTTGTACATGTTTCCTCTCTTGGCGGCTCTGAGCAAGATATTCTCATGAGGAATGACCACCCTGGGATTGAGAATAATACACTCATGCTTAGTAAAGAGTATGTTATGACTCTGATCATAAAATTGGGATACACTCAGAAGATTGAACCCAAGGTTTTGACAAAATTTACCTTTTCAATGTTGAGCTTACCATTTGTGATCTTGCCCCTTCTAGAAATGTAACCATCTTCATCTCCTCCAAAAGCAACTGGCCCTCCATCAATTCTTTCAAAATTTTAGAGTAGGGACCTATTGCCTATCATGTGCCTAGAACAACCACTATCAATGATCCAGACATTTTTGTTTGTCTTGAGTTGTTCCTACACAAAGAAAATGATTAGTTACATTTGGAAACCCAAGCATCAATGGTCTTGGGCTCATCAAAATAAGTTGAAGACAATGCAATAGTAATTGATCCTATAGTCATGCTGGATGGATCATTTGCTGAAGTTGATGAAGAACTTTCAGCCACTTGGTCTTTCTTTGTCTTCCACACCA
>BJCM01077929.1:0-24367 GCA_018326385.1 Flaveria bidentis
AGTGATAGACAAGAACACACAAACAGCACACGCGGAAGCAAGAACTAACAGAGAAACAGAGATAACAGGTAACACGTAACAACTTCAGGCAAGAATTAAACCACACAAGAGGCCCTGCTCATAGTCCACGTGTTGACACAGGGGGCAGTTGATTTCTGTTCTTCACAGAAACTCCCTGTGAAGGGACTTGCTACGATTCAGGAGGGAACAAGAAATCCTTACAGTGATGAATAACACCGACCAAGTTACCGATCTCCGACTGAGAGAGGTTCTCAGGGTAATGATCGATCTGCAACACCGGAAGAACACTTCGGTAACAGGTACAGGATCAATCCGAAGAGCCTTTAGTAATCATCCCCACAACAACCAAGGATCTAGCCCAAACAGATGAATTAGGGTTTTAAGTTTTCAAAAATTAGGGTTTCGATTTTACGAGTTTATACATTAAAAGGGACATAGAGCACATGGCTCTGATACCATGTTGAAAACGAAGATATTCATAATCAAACTCATAGTAAATCGAACATTACAGATCAAATTAACACAAAACTAGATTCGTCTGATGAACACAATCCATAACTCTCAAAAGTAAACAACCACAACTCTTTGAATGTAAAAGATTCTACAAGTTCTAGTACAAATGATTCATCTAGAACAAGAACCTAACAAGAGACGAACAAACCCTAGAGGGTTTGTGAAGAAGACTCTGGACTCACGAACCAATGAAAGAATAAATGAATTGTGTAAGTGTGAACCCCGAATGAACAAAGTATCCTTTATACAACAGCAATTTCTAGCTTTCACAGCAACAACCCTTTATCTTCTATTTTGACAGAAACAACCCCTCAATTTAGATAACTTTGTTAACCCTGAAAACAATAAGAAAATGTGTAAGTCACTAAACCTAAGCTATCCCTTAATATATAAACAACATGTTTTAGAATATGAATTGAATAAAAGATTTGTTAGATAATTCTAACAATTCAACACATATCATACCCCAAAATAAAATGTGACCAAAGCAAATGTCCACCTGTACATCACAAGAAACATTAAAATAGAAAATATGCTATCAAAAATATGACCACTTTTAGCATTTGCGAACATATAATATAACATCCTAGACAAACCACATATTATATGTGGATAAAAGAGATGTTGATTTATAAGAAATACTCGACCACAAATGTTAAAAACGCATTCTAAAACATTAGCAGTAGATGAGAGAATAACTTTATATATATTAAAGTGTAATTTGATGGAAGGAATCCCAAGATGTGTGACTTTTCAAAAGTTTTCACTCCGACAATAAAAAACAAGCTGCATGCATGCCTTTTATGAGCAAAACACACAATATTGTATGGTACGAGAGACTTGATGTTACGGATAATGAAACATAAACGGCTTAAAATGACTTACTGGGTGTAAAAGAAGAACGACTTAGCTCCATAGATAATCATAATAGAAATTAGCAGTGCAAACATTACACAAAATGCAGTTAATCTATAAACAAGGAGCCATACAGGATGTAGTGATTTCAAAGAGGTCCTCCAAGTTTCATCCACATACAAAATCCTGGTGTCTTTTACATTACGCTCATCGTTTTTCTTGTGAATTTCCTTTTCGTTAAATACTACATATTTAATTATTGATATTGCTGATAGTATCATAGCGATAAAGATCCATAATGCACAAAGGAAAAACCGCCAGTTCAACCAGTAAGCCGGGTCCGTTGTGTTATAAGCCATCAGTTGATACGAACTAACTTGTTGCTTCCGTTTACAGATGAAATAGCTAAATGTAACACTCACTGTTCAAATATACCAAAGGTAACAAAAACAAACACAAGAATTTCAATTTATGAACAAAACTAGTCGTTTTACTAGATTTGGGGAAATTATTTTAATAGTAACGAACATCAAAAGTTAAGAACATAATGCATAATTGGAAAACACATATTATATATATATATATATATATATGTAGGGGATGGTATATATATATATATATATATATATATATATATGTGTGTGTGTGTGTGTGTGTGTATGTATATATGTATATGCATATGTATATGTAGATGAAGCTAAAACATTTCATGCCGTTTACATGTTTGAAAATAACGTTAAATCAAAAATACGACAAATGGGTGAATAGTAAAATACAAAAACAACTATAAACTTGCAAGAATGATACCTTCGGACAAAACTACATACATCTATGGTTGATCATTTTTGCACCCGTGCTCTCATAATTTTAAAGTAAATTATTTGCAACATATGATCCTTTAGCATGTCACTACAACAAACAACACGTACTATAGCGAAGACGTTCGTAGCCATGTTTTTTTTTATCATGCTATTTATAATCTCTATCATTGAAATTGATTCATAAACTCACTGCTATACGGTCATACATTAGGCAATTTATTATATCAAGAAATCATATTTTAAAGGTGATTTAAATGTTAACATCATTATGCGACTACTATATTAATTGGATGATGTAATATGTATACCAATAACGCATATCTCATACGATAGTTATTTTTATTTAAAGACATAATAATATTTACAAATATGTATATAATACATGTAATTTCCGTTATAACAAAGATTGATCATCCAAGGCTAATGATCATAAATTGAGGATCCACTCTCATGGTAAAAGCATGGTAATATTACATACTGCGATTATTCACCACCTAATATGTATGAATCGAGTTGCATGGCTAAATTGCTTTCACTGCCAATACTAATAAATGTGTTAATTTTTGTTATATGGTATAGTGATTAACTAATTAACTTTTCATTAAAACGTATAACAAAATTACAACTGGATTCACATATAAAAATACTTAGAACTTCAACGTGTCATTGCTTAAAAGATTTATGCTCGACTATTTTCTTTGATTGTTATTTAAAGAAATAATAATCTATATCTATAGATACTAATAAAATAAAATTTCTTTTGTCACTTGTTATTTTCTTAAATCATCTTTTTGACACTTATCAATCTTCTAAACATTCTCATTTTATTTTCTCTCCAAAAAGTTATTAAAGTAATTTAAACACTTAAACAATTTATCTCTCTTCATAAAAATTCATTTAGTGAATTGATACATTTTTTTCTCTCATCTACATTTTTTTAAAACCAAACTATGTTTATAAAAATAAATTTTATTAAGAAAATTAAAATTCATATCTTTTCTAAAACATTAAATATTTTGAAATAAAATATTTTAAATCGGTATTTTTTTAATTAATTACAAAAAATATGGAATTTTCAAAATCAATTTTATTAAAACAACCAGAATAATTAAAAACTTGAGTTTTTAATAAACAAGATTTTTATAAACAATAATTTTTTATAAGAAAATCTTAAGACAAATATTTAAAAATAAAACTATTTAGAAAAGAGAGTTAAAATAGTATAATTAATTTATCTCTTGAACAAATACTTATATATAATTTTATACATATCTTATATTAAAATATCATATTGTAACTTTCGTGTTGATTACTAACTATAATCTATTTAATAAATGTGTTTCTAGACTATCTATTTATCTATATATCTATCTATCTATAACCTATATATTGTTTATTTACTTGAAAAATTATTCATATACAATTATAATCATATTTTATCTTCAAATATAATTTTATAATTCATAATTTTTATTACTAATTATTTATTATTTTATATATTTAACATGTGTAATACACGGGATACTAGTCATGTACAAAAAAACCAGTTCGGAACCGGTTCACCTAAAATAACCCAAACCGGTTTCAAAGAAAAACCGGTTTGGACCAAACCGGTCCCGAACCCGACCCGAACCGCCAGTTTCTATACCGGTTTGCTAGCCCAGCGCTCAAAACCGGTTTGAAAGTTAAAAACCGGTTAAACCGGTAAGAAAAACCGGTTTGGGTAAAAAAACCGGTTTCAAACCAGTCCGAACCGGTTTGATAGGTTCGAGTTTTTGGTGAGCCAAACCGGTTTGTAACCCGAACCGGTTTGAAGATAAATCGGTTTGACCCCACCACGAAAAAACCGGTTCGGTTTTGAACCCGAGCCGGTTTGGGCATAAAAACCGGTTTATACATGCCTACGGGATACTAACCTAGTATTTTTATATACATATAATAAATTTAATTTCCGTTATAACAAAGGTTGATCATCCAAGGCTAATGATCATAAATTGAGGATCCACTCTCTCGGTAAAAGCATGGTAAAATTTCATACATTCGATACGATTATTCACCACCTAAAATGTATGAATCGATTTGCATGGCTAAATTGCTTTTACTGCCAAAACTAGAAAATGTATTAATTTTTGTTATATGGTATATATTGACTAACTAATTAACTTTTCATTAAAACCTGTAACAAAATTACAATTGGATTCACATATGAAAATACTTAGAACTTCAATGTATCATTGCTTAAAGATATATGCTCGACTATTTTTATTGGATTGTCTAGACTTAATTTCGTTTAACCCAAGACATGCAGTCGGTCGAAATACTTCAAAAAAACTATAACGGAATGACTATTTATTTAACGTTACTTCAACTAAAGTAGGTGGCATCATCGTTTAGGTCCATCTTTCTTCTCTATTACTTTGATTTTTTAACCCACCTAGTATGGACTTGAACCCTTAGTCTCACAAGTCTTTATGACAACATTCGATGATCTAGAACTCGTACATTTTTCAAGTGTCGGGTCAAATAGGAAGAACTAGAAGATTCCATCTCTGGAAAGTTCTTCCGTCTTGCTATCCTGATTCCAATTAGATAGTGGATGAGAGCTTCTATGATCCCAGATTCCATTACCGTCTTCTCTAGTGGGCAACAACCAGAATGAAATATTATTTAATCATGGAAATGTCATGTCAGGCGTACCTATCAGAATCGGGACATACCAATTATTAGATCCACCTATCATCGCTGGCATAACCCTCTGTTGTCAATTTATTATTCATTCAGGGTGCTTGGCCGGTGCTCCTTTCTCAAACCAGAACAACTATAGGATATGGACCCCTCTCCCTTTGAGGATTGAATTGACTTGGTTATTGTGGAAGAAAGTCTCATCCATATGAAACCTTGCATTTCAAAGAAAATAGAAAAGAAAGAACTTCTTATTAAGAAAGAAGGAAGAATACGATTATAACTATCTACTTACCGGTTCTCGTATGGATCCACCTTACTTCAAAATCAAGAGCATAAAACTATTATCATGAAAAAAAAATGATTGAAAGGATCCAAGAGGCCTGTAGACAAATTCATATTTTTAGAACACTTTCAAATATACTCTTATTAATTAACCATTTATATCTTCGTCGTACTAGGTTAGTCTCCTATATTACACGGATTGTATAAATAAAATATTATATAATTAGTAATAAATTTTATGCATTATAAAATCATGCTTAAAGATAAAATATGATTATAATTACATATAAATAGTTAGTTTAAGTAAATAAACAATAATGTATTTTCTTAAACTTTTGTTTATAAAAAATTATGATTTTTAAATATTTTGTTTTTAGAAAAATGTTTTTTCCAAAAAAAAATTCGTTGTATTTTGTATTTTATAAATATTTTGTTTTTAAAAAGTGTGCTTTTAATAAAAAATAGGTTTTAATTGATTAAATTATAATTTTTTAAATTTGAAACTTGTATGAGTAATATTATTAGTATTCAGTATTATTATTAATAATATAGAGAAATGAGAAAGTAAGTATAATAAGGCTTACAGTTGTTTCATGCTTATTTTTTTATAGATAGGCTAAAACATATTAACTAAACGAATTATAGTTAGTAATAAATATAAATAGTTACACTATAACATTTTAATAAATTTGTAAAAAAATTCAATTGTTTATAATTTTATTAATAAACAAAACGATTTAAAATACTTTATTTAAAAAATATTTAGTGTGTTAGAAAATTTCATATTATAGAAATTTTTAGTTTTTTATTATTTAATTTTTTAATTAAAAGATGTGATTTTTAATTTTCTTTAAAAAATCTAGATAAGTGAGAGAAATATGGTAATTAATAAAATTTATTTTTAATAAGAGAGAAAATTTTGTATGAGTATTTAAATTACTATAATACTCTTTGGGGGAGAAATTGATGTGCGAATATCTAAAAAAATAATAAATGACAAGAATTTGAGTCAAGAAAATGACAGGTGATAAAAAAAGTTTATTTTATTAGATACTATAGATATGTAATTTTCAATGTAAACCATGAATAGAAATAGAAAAGATGTTTGGTTCATAAAAAATGTCCTAGCTCAAACATAATCAATGTGTTTTGACCGTATTGATTGTAGATGAAATAAGAACCGTACATTTAAGCGTGGTCAAAGTCACCTTACCACCAACATCTCCCGTGGTACCAAACAAATTTACTAATATGGGTGTGATAAAACACACGTTGGTGCACATGGCTGACTGATCGAAGTTGGTTTCACTATTATGTAGGTGAGAAGAGCATTAAAATATGGGGCTAATTATTTATTAAGGAGTAAGTGATGCATTTGTGACACCTACTAAATTACACCAGATGAAGAACTTACCCTAATTGCTTTTCAGACATTTACTCCATCCAAATTCATGTTAATTTTTCTTTCAACATTGATGTTATATATTTTTGGTCAAATAGACCAAAACAGATTTTTGTTTGAAAACAATTATAAATAATATAATTTCATTTTTATCATGGTGGTAAAATAGTGTATTTTCCAACTATTAGATGATGTGTTCAAATACAATAGAGTGTTTGTTCGTCGGTAACAAAATTATATCTATTCAGATTATTTAGTATAAATCACCATTTATGATAGATTTTTATAAAAGGGTTTATGTGTAGAGTAGCTGAGTAGAGGTGTTAATCACTAGTGGCAACAACTTGCTTCTCAGCAAGCTACTTACTAAACATAAGTGGTAAGTGATCAACTGTAACAACTAAATCATCACTGGTAACTGATAAGGAACAACTAATCAATATCAAATGTGATCATCAACGACTTAGTTTCTACTGAAAGACATGAAAATTAGTTCTCTTATTGATATACCTATCAAGTGTCAACAATTATAACCTTTAACCAATAACCATCAATTGAAAAATTGTGATAGTTTGTTTCCATTGCGGCATGCTGATCCTCGATTCCAACTAGAAATATCATAAATAATAGAAGAGAAACGAGATGCCATAATCAAAGGAAAAAAATCTCATTATGAATACACACTAAATATCTAATCTGAAACAGATCTTTTACACGACTCAGAAAGCTATCTTGTATTTGAAAATATGAAACTTACATAGATGACACTTGACTCATAATAATCTACTAGCTAGCTAACCCTATATACCATGAAAATGACTACATTGTTTCATTAAATGTCAACGTTTGAATGCCTATGTTCCACACTCCTATGTTTCTACTTAAACATGTGTATGTGTATACAAAGTACTTCCTCCTCAACTTCACATCTCTATCTCTCTATTTCTCCTTAATATGTCAACATTCAACCATCTTGTAGACCTACAACGGCAAGAACAGATTTGTCATGTGCAATGTGGTTTGTGCACCACAGTTTTACTGGTAAACTTACAACAAATTTCGTTTTAATTCATTTATGATTCACTGCTCAACCAAATTACGATTCGTTTATTGTATTGGTTATGGTTATATATATCTACTTACATGTTCTTTTTTACGCCTAAATGTAGGTTTGTGTACCATTTAGATGTTTATCTTTGGTGGTTACAGTCAAATGTGGCCACTGCAAAGGTCTTCTTTTAGTCGACATGATGAGATGCTGTTTTCTTCCTCTTCATCTCATTTCTTCTGATGATAACCAAGATGTGTGTTTCTAAACTATATTACAGATTTTATAATAGTAATAATCATATGTTATATCGAAAAGCTTAGGCTTTTATGTATGTCTCTCTTACATATATGCAGCAAATGGTGGAAGCTTGTGGAGAAGATGAAGAAGTCCCTACACTAACTTTTAGCAAACAAAGGTCTTCCCCTCTCATATCATCATCATCATCATCATTACATGATCAAGACAATGATGATGATGATGATGATCTTGAAGCAGTAAACCACATCGTCAATAAGCGTAAAAATTTACTTGAATCTTTCTTATATTCATCAAGAATAGATCTTTACCACTAGATCTTCATGATGAACTCATTTAGTTAATGTGTGTGTGTATTGTAGCACCGGAAAGGAGGCAACGTGGGGCATCTATGTATAACAAATTCATCAAGTAAAGTACTCATTAAAGATGATTAATTGTTTCAAGATGATTATTTTATGTAGTAATTAATGCTCAACTCAGATATGTACATTATCAGAGAAGAGATCAGAAGGTTAAAGGCACAACATCCAAACATGTCTCATAAGCAAGCATTCAGTACAGCTGCCAAAAATGTATGTTTTTTTCCCTCAAAGTACAACAGATGAATCAATGTATCTTTAAGGAAACAAACAATTAATATAACACATACATAGATGATATATATGTACTATGAACTTAGTAGAGTGTGAAGTTTGTTTCTTATTTCAGTGGGCTCTTTCACCACCAAATCATCAGAATCAAGACGGGGATGGCGACAGATCAAAGGGCTCGGGTGGTGAACCCACATTAACGAAGGAGCTTGGTTCGGACCAGCTTTCATGAGTCACATATCTGATAGAATGCTAGCTAGCCAGTGTTAAAGGATCTGACCATAGTGACTTAAGTAGTTATAAGTTTCTTGTGTATATAGGGTTATCTTGCTCAAATGTTAATTAACATGCCATATGAGAAGTAGCTACTGCTTTTTCAGTTCAGTAATTTAATTTATTTTGTGGGTCTTGTGTATATGATATGATATGATCATGGTAAAATAAAAAGTTAAAGTCGATTGCTTTACCATAATAAGACCTTCTAAATTAAGTTTTTCAAACTTACAAATATTAAATTCGTTTTCGAGGTGTTAATGTCAAGCTCGCGACATGTTACTACCCGCATAACATTACACGAAAAGATAGAGATGGCCAATTAAAGCTTAATATATGAAAGTGTTTTTATATATGGCTTTCTGTTGCCAAAACTTGCAGGTTCCTTCACAAAGCAATGGTTTCTTAAAAAAGAAAGTATTTAATCAAACAAAGCCCTTTAAATGATATTTTAAGAAGGTGCTAGAGGTTCAATAATGTGTATATTGTATCCCTTATGAGGTATGTAATAGCTGGCTAGATGCTCTTAGAGTTTATAGTGGTTGTGATCCAAGAGCTTCAATTCTCACATTTAAGTGTGACAAATGATTGACAAAAACACCTTCAACTCCAACTATATTAAGTACTAGTCGGAGAATGCACTACGAAAACACGCCATATATGAACATAACCAAAACGTATGGATGATTTCTTTGTTTTGTATAGGTTATACAGCTTTTTTACTGTCAATATTTTACGTCATGTACACTTCCATACTAGCCGTTTTAACCATCTGGCACACTGGACACGCGCTCGTAAAACCATCACACTCCTTACACAAACAAAGGTGTCTACAAGGCATTACCAAAACCGACACCGCATTTGCTCTACATGCCTTGCATCTAGACTTACACGCATTGTTGGTTAATCCTTTAGATGATACTTCAACGTCGTCTGTCTCTCCAAATCCTTCTTTAAAGCGGTTTTCATTTCCACAAGTCAGCGCCTGCTGAAGATTTGTTTTCAGTACGTTCACCACTGACTCGTTGTACTTTGCCCTGTAGTGCCAGCTTTGGGCTTCATTCGCTGCCTCTTTTATTCTCTCTACAAGTTCCTTGTTTTTACGGTTTATATTTTCTATTTCGACTTGTTTTTCGTGTAGTTTATTTTGTACCTCTTTTTCAATAGAAGCTAGTAAAGATGTCATGTGTCTCTGCCTTATGTACCTCATTCCTTTCAACATGTTCTCTTCCTGTTAAATTATAGAGAAATGTCACTACTGGTCAATTTAGTGTTCTGTATTGCAAAATCATACAGGCAAAATTACATAAAAACATATCATCTGCAATAAGAAAATTATGTACTTATGTATATATAGTTTGTAGAGCAGAATGAAAATGGTACCTGAATCATAATGAATCTTTCAAACTCTTCTTTATGTCGATCAAGTTCGGTTGTAATGCTATCACCAATAGAAGACATAATTGATGGTGCTAAAGTCATACTTGCACTTGCTGAAGTGATTGAAGAATTGTGTTCCTCATCATCATAAGATAATTTTAAACCAGTTGATACTTGGTGTGGGTTTGGGGTAGTTGAAGGGCGATCAAAATGATTGTGATAAAAGTTATGATTCAGTGAATTTTGAAGCTTTTTCTGCATAAATATAGCATCAACTTCCCTTTGACGTTTGTTGGGCCGAAAGGCAGGACTATTATGGTCATGCTGTACTGGAAGAAGAACAAGAATTTGGGCAATCAGATGAATGTAAAGTCTGTAACAGTAAGAAAAGGATGTTAAATTAACCTTATTGGCTGATTGATATGTTGAAATAAGATGAATTCATTGACTATGCTTGTACATGGTTAGAATGATTGCTAGTTTTGATCATAGCAAAGTCTTACAGTGATTAAATTATTCTAAAACTTAAAAAATAAATAACTTTCATGTTTATCTTTCACTTGGAAGTAGAAAGCATGCCATGTTGAAAACAAAGATTAATGTTTTAATTTGGGATAGAATGATTATACATATTCTCAGCATTACAATATGTAAATTGATTTAACTGACATAACCAAGACACATACCACAACATCTCATAAAGGTAGTGGTCAGAAGTAAATAAAGAAACATGAGAAAATACGACATTCACATGTAAAATTTAGATTTTTAATGATGATGCAATGAGAATACGAGTAACATAAGAAATTTTAATTGTTGTTATAGAAGGACAGAAACTCACCATTTCCATATAGCTGCAACTTATTTGATGCATTTGAAGGATATTGTAAAAGGTTCTCATCAACAAAGACAGGGACTATATTGCTGTTACTTCCTCCCAACATCTTCTACAAATGCTTTATACAGAAACAATCCACCTACAAATGAATAACAGCAAAAGGAATTAGATCTTAAAATGCACAAGTTGCCGGTGCCAAAAGTAACGCCTTTATACCATTCAAAAACAATTCACTCAACAAAATAAGATTCCCACAATAATTCAGAGAATATGAAGACTAGTAAAACATGATAAAGAATTTAAATGGATGTCAAGTCAAGAATTTGAGCATGATGCAAGTTATCAGTTTAGATATAGTGATGTATTTCATTGCATATATGTACCAATAACACCCTAAAGGATGAACTCATAACAATATAAAAGGCAGAGTTACTATTCAACCACACTTTGAAGCTCTATGCAAGTAAATACCCCCAATGTGGCCAAAATTTTTAGGTGAAACATTTCACCAACTCACATTTAATGATGGTGGGTTACAATGCAGCATTTAAAGAGCCATTGTGGGGAGCCCCTACATTGTCACAGGACAAAGAACCAATGAATATCCACAATCTGAATTCACCTTTATTGTGTTATGTTAAAATCCATTTTGGTGGTAGGGGACTCTAACAAGCATCAACACTTCAACAACAGCATGTTGTATATTCACAACCAACATTCAAGTTCAATTAAGAGATGAATGCCGAATTCTACAACTAAGAACTGTCGGCATGCATCCATGAAAACAAACCAAATGATGATTCATTAGCATGCTGGTAATTCAACTGAATAACTATTAGCTAACACATGCCAAACCAATGGCACCCATATATGAGCCTACAATCCTATCCTTAGGGCAAACCACGCGCACAAAGCTCACGCAGGGGCGTCGGTCTGCAAACACCCCTACCTGTATTTCTATAAAATATTGTTTTCGTGACTCGAACCATAATGATAATCTCTATCCATCTCTAAACAAAACATTCACTAACAAGCATAATATCTCACTCACTCAGTAGATTCAAAACCAATCAAAGCATCAAACACTTACCTAATCAATACTCCACAACAAATCTAAACAAAACTCCACAACAAATCTATTCAAAAACTCAAATCACGATCGGATACCAGAAGATAAATCTACTAACATAATCAATCTCACAAAAACCAAACCAAATCAATCAATCAATCAAACAACAAAACTAACGCAAATCGATAGTTCGATTCTCACCTCAACCAAACAATCAATCAACAAAAACTTTAATCCATCCTACAAATTCACAAATCAAAAACAATCGATGCATCATCATCACTCAAATCGGTTCAAAAACTCAAATCAATAACAGAAATCTGTGAGTAAAGTTAGAATATAGGTGGTGGTGGTTAGTGGTTACACAAATGGAGAAGATGATGGAGGTTGAAACACAAACATTAATGCAAAATAATTTATTTGAAATAATAATAATAATAATAATAATAATAATAATAATAATAATAATAATAATAATAATAATAATAAAATTAAAATGCGTCTTCTACTTCTTCTTTGTAACGTTTTTTTAATTATATTTTTTTGTATTAATGTTTGAGAGTTGTGAGTGGGGTATGAATAAAGTTTACGGGTAAATTAATATGTGGAGCGTGGGGCCCGAATAACACCGACCCAGTGAATTTCTGGAATCACATCTCTGCTCCTCGAATCATCAGATCTTTACTCTTTATGACTTTGGAGTTACCTAATTTACCCTTGGATTTATTTTCAAATCTAATGTTTTTTAATCGGTTAATTGAATCAGTAACGGGTTACGGACCCACTCAATCAACATTACTCGAGTACGGAATATTAGAGCACTAGATTGGAATGTATCTGAAAGGAAGGTCGTAGTGTCGTACATCGGTCTTGAATTTGAAATCATCTTAGGAGGACATTCACTGTCGTACATCAGTCCTAATATAAAACCTATTTTTTATCATATGTGAAATTTGATCTCAACATCTTTTTTTATGTTAATAAAGTGTTTGGGCATTTTAACTCAACTGGTTAAATCCAATGTAAAGAAGCATACTTGACCTTCAGGCCGGATTGGAAATCAAACATATAATCAGTCTGATAGTATATGGTTGAGAGTTTTTGTTTGAAACAATGTAAACTGAACTTTTTCAACTTAAATTTAATTATACTAATCTTTTAAACTCAAAAAATTGTTATTTCTTTAATTAATGTTTTTTTAAAATACATCGTACTTATTTTATTTAATTCGAGTATACATTACTACTACATATTCTTAAATACGGTGTTTTACAAAACAAATGTTGATGTGTTATTTGATAAACGAGGCATCTAATCAAATAGAATGATGTGTATGTAAACTATTACAATAGTACGTCTAATATTAGTCTAACGTATAAGCATGTCTGGCTATTGATGCGTCCAAGTCATGAAAACAAGACATCCAAAACCACTTTAATTTGACAAACACAAACATCATCGCCTATAATACATGTATTACATGTTAAAATTTTCAATCTTTTGACGAGCGTAAAACACTTTTTCATAGAAGTGTGCTTATATTTGTGTGTATTGTTGATAAAATAAGAGTTGAATTGTATGGAAAACAATAGATGTGATATTGGTTGAAGATGATAAGGAAGATATTAATACAAAATGTAGGGAAAAGAGCGATTGTTGGTTCGATGCTTAGGGTTGGATGTACAAATAAATGAAATAATACAAATTACAAATGATATAACCGTTAAACACAATACAAGAACCAAATGGTGGGTCCCACCCTTGTGTTTTGGCGGGTAATGCTAGCTGATAATAAAATGACGACCCATAATATTAGATCTTCTCATTTATACAATTATGCTCTTTTTTTTTATCTGGACTCATCTATGACTGTTTGACACTTTTGGTCCATTTACTTTGTCGGTCTTGTACTTTTATCCTAAGTTTTGATGTCTTATACTAGGATTTGAATCTTGATTTCTTTGACAAGTGTTTAAGTATTTTTATCATCGGGTTACCAACCAAATGGTTGTTTTCTTTTACTTAAAGAGGACGCATGCAAAAGATTCATAAGGGTTATTATGTTCATCTTTTTGTAAACCTAATATCAATACTTGGGGATAAAGTTCTATAAAATGTGTGAAAATATCAAATAATATCATAATGAAATATGAGAAGATGTGATCAAAAGTTAAATATTTAAAATTTGAAATCCTTCAATATTTGGAAGACAATTGTAGGAATTCGAATTCATAGCTAAAAACGAACAACATAATTTGAAACGAAACATCACAATAACAAAACTATCACATGTGTGACTATCCTTATTTCATGTATGAATCTTCAATTCTTTATTTCGATGGGTGTTTTTCAAATATTTTGAGGGACAAATGTACTTCCTAACTTTGGTAGGCAAAATGTAAATAAGTTGCAATATTTATGCACCTAACAACTAGAAAAACTAAACCCAACCCTAGCATCTAGATTAGTTGATTAAACCGAAATTTGGTGAGATGGTTACATTATTGAAATTGACAAAAATATTCTTTAATTTGAGTATACATTATTGCTACATATTCTTAAATACGGTGTTTTTTAGCACAAATGTTGATGTGTTGTGTGACAAACGAGGCGTCTAAGCAAATAGAATGATATGCCTAAACTAATCCAAGAGTACGTCCAATAATATAATAATGATGTGTCCAAGATATATTAATCTAATGCATAAACAACATGTCTGATGTGTCCAACTCATTAAAACAAGCATCTAAAACCACTTTAATTTGATGATCGCCTAAAATACATGCTAAAATTTTCAATCTATTGACAAGCGTAAAACACTTTTTCATGGAAGTGGGTGTATATTTGTATGTACTAGAAGGGAGCACGTGTAATGCTACGAGACGATATTTTACATCCAACATGTGTTTCTATTTTTTTTAATTTTGTAGTAATTTTAAAAAAGTCTATTATATTTTTTCTAATCTAAATTTTAAAACACTAAATAAATGGATTTTGCATGACGACTTTTACATTTACGCATTAACTTATTGTATCTTAAAAAATATAGATCAATTCGGCAAAAAATTTACACCAAAATATTTAAAAAATACACAGGTTACAATTGTATTCTCAAAAAGTTTTTAAATATGATATATTAAAACATAAAACTAAAATCTTAAAACAAATTAACTATTTTTGGTTTATGTGTGGATAATGTAAAATCGTACGTAGGTTACAGTAAGTGTAAGGTTATTATATAACTAACTGTAAGGGGTAATCTTTAAATAATATAAAATATATTATTTTACCCTTAAAGGTCATTGTATATACATTAAGTAAAATAGTTATTTTTAATTTTATGGTATATTAAAATAAACATCTCATATTCTTTATATACAATATAAATGTTGATACGTATGGAAACAGTAGATGTGATATTGGTTGAAGATGATAAGGATGATATTAATACGAATTTAGGGACGGATGTACAAATAATACAAATTACAAATGATACAACCGTTTAACACAATACAAGAACCAAATGGTGGGTCCCACCCTTGTGTTTTGGCGGGTAATGTTGGCTGATAATAAAATTACGACCTATAATATTAGGTCTTCTTGTTTATACAATTATACATTTTTCCTTTTATCTGGACTCATCTATGATTGTTTGACACTTTTGGTCCCTTTACTTTGTCGGTCTTATACTTTTATTCTAAGTTTTGATATGTCTTATGCTAGGATTTGAATCTTGATTTCTTTGACGAGTATTAAGTATTTTTATTATTGGACTACCAACTCAAATGGTTGTTTTCTTTTACTTAAAGAGGACGCGCATGCAAAAGATTCATAAGGGTTTTTGTATTTGTCTTTTTGTAAACTTAATATCAATGCTTGGGGATAAAATTCTATAAAATGTGTGAAAATATCAATAATATCATATTTAATGAAATATGAAAAGATTCATTTATACGGGTGGGAAAAGATTATATACCTACTAACTTTTGATCACAGCATAAAGAGTAAATCCCGAATGTTACACGCGAAAAACATATTTAAATTGTAGGAATTCGAATCCATGGCTAAAAATGAACAGCATAATTTGTAATATTTATGCACTAACAAGTTCTAATAAGTTGTAATATTTATGCACCTAACTACTAGAAAACCTAAACCCAACCCAAGCATCTGGATTAGTTGATTAAACCGAAATTTGGTGAGATATTTCCATTATGGAAATTGACAAGAATATGCTATAACAGGTTGCGTTAGGTGTAAAAAGTAATATATTATTACATTAAATTAAATGTGATACTTCGATACGATAGAAAGTTTCATGAATATGAGAGACGGAGACATTGCGACAACGTGTCGGTTCTTTTTCTTAGAAACAAATCAACAATATTAATGGATAAAAAAATTGGGTATTGCAATACAACAAGATAAATATCCAGTTTCACGTCTTCAAGAGATCATGGGCATAAAATGATATACTCTTCAATTAAATGATTGCTGGTTTAAATCCTGCATATATATGATGATTTTAAGAGTAAAGTACGTGTAAAATAAATAGCGTGTGTTTTAGATTAAAAAAATAGTATATTGACAATTGACAATTAGGTTCATATCATAATTCCATTCTTACTTGATAACGTATAACTATGAGATTTGCTCTTTTCTGCAAAGTGCAAAGAAACCATAAAATTGGTAATTGAGGTCATAATATTATTTGAGGAAACTAATATTTCTCTTATTAAAGTAATTCAATAACTTAATTTGAATACAACGTGAGTATATTTTTCAAAGATTGTTGGTCCCTCAATGTTCAAAATTAAATTTCGGTAGGCATCTAATTTGTTCCATTCTTGATTTGGACTTTTACTTTTGACTATGGAATTTTAAATTTTCGATGTAGAATTTTCTTATCATGTTTTATTTTTATGTTACAATATATCAACTAATGAAATTTTTTGACAATTTTAGTTTATTAGTTAATTTCATGTAAATGTGAATCATACATGACCAAATGGAATTTTAGATTTTAATACATTTTATGAGATGTGAAATGCACACCTGTACAAGTGAATTTGAGTTTAGATCACAATAATGACAGGGATAATAGATTTATAATGTAGTGTGCAATTTATACTTTGATATGAACAAGAAGCTTCGAGAAAACTGATGTTTTCTGAATTATATGAAGTCAGCACGCAAACAACGAATCTATAGATATTTAAACCGAGTCTTGGGGAAAAAGCAGAATTTTGATGGAAGAACGGGGACCCTTCCGAACAACATGTAGCCTTGTATCTTGAAATTAATTCATCAAGTTGATAAAATCAATGGGTGTTTAACTAGGCATTTTTCACAGCTTACACAACAAACCTTAAAGGAAGGGCCAAAAAAAGGAGGCAACGGGTATGAGAAATGGAGGTTTCGGCTTTAGAGGGGCTTGGCATTGCTTTTATTTTACAAGAAATGCTTACTTATAAATCTGATCATATTAGAGCTCGTCGAGAAATACTTGGTACTATAATCTTTGGAGGAAGAATGCCGACTCCTAAGGATACTCTGGAATCTTTTCGGTTGTTTGTTCGAGAACTACGATCTTTAGCTCTGGAACTGAATCATTTTCCTGTATGTGAGAAGACTTATTGAAGTTCATCAATGTAAGCATTTGGTAATATATTAGCTTTTGTGAAAGATAACCATTTGATAATTAGCTTAGGCACGTTTCAATTAGCAAACATATGAAGTTTGCCAACACATAGCGTGATCGCTTAGTGAAATGCATTTTTTTCTAAATAATGGCCATATGCACAAAGGCAACTTTAAAATGATTAGTAAAAACGAAAGTCGACTCGTTTTAGGTTCTTGATATTGCGTAATATTACGATAACGAATCATTAGGGTTTCCCTTTCTTTGTGATTTGTTAAATAAAAAATCGTCACTTTCATGGTATAAAGTAATGAACATGTTTGGTTTTTTGGTAAAATGTTGTGTTCCATGCAGTTTCTTGTGTGACAGTTCTAGAAAAGACGTGTCGACGATGGAACGTGTACGTTAAATGACAAATAGAAGTGCAACTTCTCTTGTTTTATTCACTTTCAAATGGTTAAATAAGGTGGATTATTGTGTTTATCAAAAGGCATCTTAGTATCCAGTTTAACATTATTTGAGTTAAACTGTAAACTATATTTTGTCTTGGTATAGAATATTAAGGAAACTCGGTGAAATGAATTTTGATTAACTTTCTACTTTAACAATTATATGTATAATTAGTAATTGGTGTATTTGGTTTCTCATTGAAGAGAAATTCACAATGAATTAACATGTATTTGAATTAGAATTAAGGTAAATGAGACACATATGCATAGAGTATGATGTTTGAAACTGAAGTTGAAAAAATAAAATGAGTGAAATTCGTCTTATGTAGTTCAAGCTTGAAAATGTTTTATAAGAGACGAGTCGTAACATGTTGACGATTTAAGTGTCATTAAGGTTATTATAGTTTAAATAAATTTACTTAAAACAAACTGAGATAATATTAATTTGAGTTAGAAGGTGTTGAGTGCGCATACAATCATGACTATTCTAATACCAGTTGTTACAAAAACTATTAAGTAGTTAAGAGTCAAGCTAGTATATAGGGGGTTTTAAGGGGGCATTACTTGTAATACTCCAATCAAACCTTATATCAGTCGTGAACTGAAGAGATGCTAGATTAATAAAAAATGTCTTGTTTCTAATACCACTAATGCATTTTGGGTGTATTGTATGTGGACGAGAGAAAAAATCTACAAGTAAGCGTGCTTGGGTGACAGTAATCCAAGAATGGATGACCCCTGAGATGTTTCAGCCGAGTAACCAAAAAACAAATTAGTGAGGTACTCGTAGGCAAAACAGACAACATTGGTAATATGAAAAGTTGGATGTTACATAGTATCATAGTCGCTCCTATATCGCTTAGGATGGTGGGGCAAACATCACCGTGGACAATAAGTCCAAGAGGGTGTTCATATGGACATCTTAGGCAAATATCACATCAATAAATGGGATGTTAGGACAAATCTTATGGAGAATGATGAGTTCACATGGGGTGTGATTGCAATACCCTAGGCAAATATCACATCAATCGTGAATAGAAGAGATTTGGGGTTAACAAGGAATGTATTGTCTTTAATATCACCAATAAACGTTGGGCGTATTGGCTATGAATGAGAGGAGAATTTCACAATTAAGTGTGATTAAGTGGCAGCAATCCAGAGACATGTGACCCAAAGGAAGTTTTCCTCCGAGTAACCAAAAAACAGATCCGTGAACTACCCGTGGGCAAAACGAATAATATTGATGATATAAAGAGTCAGATGTTAAACTACTCATTTTATAGGTTTCAAGAGGCAAAGCCTCTACAATTCAATTTTTTTTAAAAAGTTGTTTTCCTTGTTTTATAATACAATGGTAATTACTTAAGATTCATCGAATTGGTAATAATAACTTGAAAATTGATGGTCGTCATTAAGTGATCATCAATAGCAAATAAGTAAAAGATCAATAGCAAACTTGATACTTTGGTAGCAACTTGATACTTTGAAATCAACTTGGGACGTCATTAGTAAATGTGTATTTCAGTAGTAATATTGTGACCTGTAGTAACAATGACCACCGTTGATGGTTAGTAGCAACTAAAAGTCAATGGTAACTTTGTTATAATAGATGCTATGAAGGTCGGTAGTTAGTTGATTGTTGCTAATTGTGTTACTGCTAATGTAATTGTTAGTAGTTTGACAATCATGTGAGTTAAAATTGAAACTGTCATGTCTTTTCATTAAAGATTGCGATGGTCTATTGTAACCTTTCACCCCTTGTATTGGGATCCAGTTGGTTTGAATTAGCGTTAACATTTTTTGCACTTAGAATACAAATTTCTATAAAAGAACATCTCATTATTGATTAATACTTTTTTGACTTATCGAAATGAAGATTTTAAAGAGAGACTTGATTCAGAAAAACCAACCTCCACGCATCATGAAATCAAGAAAAAACACACACTTGATTCAAGTTTATAAACACACGAGTAGATAACTCAAGTTTACCTAGGTACTTAGAACCAAATTTTCAAACACACTTGAATAGACAATTTAACCATCTCTCTTTCAATCTTATTACATGCAAACATCTTCAATACTTTACATACAAATGTTTACGCTCGCAGTTCTCTATTTAAAACTTATTCAATCAAGTTTTGATTCATACAAGTTTTAAAACTTCAATTACATGTTCATAATATGATAGCGTACTGATTGATTACAAGAAAGTTGTCGTATGCGGCACAATCAACTATAAAAGCATCTTATACACCATAAGAGAATTGTACATAGTTAAAAAAAATTACCAGTATAGAGTTCTCAACAAATAACCCAATTACCCTCATGAACACAACAAAGCAGATTGCATTGTGACAACCCAAAGAACCCGATAGAATATAAATGTTTTATCAAATGGACGATAACAAACTACATGAGAATCCAACTTCTAATCACCACAAAAACTTAACCTCTTACAACTTGAGATGACAACCTACCTAACACATACTTGCAATCCAAACAATGTATTCAATTGTATTTCATAAGCAAAATACTTTTTTCAAACAAACAAGTTACAAAACCCGCAACAGAAACATCCACCCACATAATGGATCATTCGCCTCATGCCTGTAACAGAAATACCACATGTATATATAAGACTAGCATACTGGTAAAATAGATTAACAAACATTTTTAAGGTGTCATTACAACTTGCCTTGTTTGCTATGTTGTTCGAAAGCCAATCCAATCCCTCGTAAAGCCCCTCTCCAGAGGTTGCACATGTGCTCTGGATGTACCTGAGCAAAATAATTGTTGAGTTTGTATTTTGTATTAGGCTGGTGTTTGGTTGACAGACGGGAATCACAGAGGTTACAGGTTTGATGATGTATTACCAGTGGCGCTGTCGGAGAGAATGGAGACCGAGCTTATCAGTGATTTCAGCAGCATTCATTGCATTAGGGAGATCTTGTTTGTTAGCAAACACGAGGAGAACTGCATCTCTTAACTCATCCTGACATACATAAGTAAATATAGGATTTAAGTAATCATAGATCAACTTTATAGAAGCAATACTGTGAACTTCAAACAGTTATTGTAGCGATAACAAAAATGTTTGATTGTCCCTAAATTATAGTCTTCTGTTACGACTGTTAATAGGACAGATTGATATACATTAACCACTCCAACCCATTTAATTGTACCAATAAATAAAACAATCTTGTTCCACAAATCCTCGAAGTGATCTAACATATAGACAACAGATCAACCATTTGCATAGACTAAAACTGTAATTGATTATGTATTAACATAATTTGTATGAAACAAAACAAGCATATGCTCTGTTTCTTAAAAGTTACATTGGAACTCCTATTCAAAAATAAGGAAGGAAATGACAGTGCAGGATACATCTTAACTTCAAAAAAGTTGCTTTCAGCAAAAAAGTGCAACAGAAAAATAATCATGTCATTCACAATGTAATAACAGAAATTTCATTTACAAGGAAATAATATGTATACAAGTATCAAGAAGGGGTAAACAAATGACAAGCAGGTAAATCTTTTTCCCTTGTATAAATTATGAAGATGAATAAAACCAAGGTTTAGTTAACCCATATTTGATGAAAGGCAAAAATACAGTAAATTTTAAGAAATGCAAACATACCTCATTCAACATCCTGTGCAATTCATCTCTTGCCTCAACAACTCTGTCCCTATCATTGCTATCAACCACAAAGATAAGACCCTGCGTGTTCTGGAAGTAGTGCCTCCATAATGGACGGATCTACATATAAAACACATCATGCACACTTATATACTTCAGCAGTAATGAATGCGATAAATTTTATAACAACCACCCAAAAAGAAGTCAGTGTTTTACTTAGGACACCGTATATTAAGGGAGGTATGTCTGCAACATTAAAATTTCAAAAGTCATAATATCTACCTTGTCCTGACCCCCAACATCCCACACAGTGAAGCTTATGTTCTTGTACTCAACAGTCTCCACATTAAAACCTGTAAAGAAAAACCTCGTTAGCTGCTAAACATCAAACCGCGCCTATAGGTGATAACATACCTTGTTAATAAGCACCAATCACTCCATATTTATAATTCAAACAACATTTTCTACCTATGGTAATCAAAACAAACTGAGATTGTTAGTCTGTTACAGAAATGTTTACCTATGGTAGGGATTGTGGTCACAATCTCGCCAAGCTTGAGCTTGTACAAAATGGTTGTCTTACCAGCAGCATCGAGACCCACCATCAATATGCGCATCTCTTTCTTGGCAAAGAGACGGCTGAAGAGTTTGGTGAAAGTTAGCCCCATCCTCTTGCTAGTGAGGATCCCTACAAAAAACAAGACCACTTGGTCAACACTGTAAGAGCTAAAACAAAGTTCAAACTGTAACTAAAATTTTGGGCATGGTGATTTTCAGAATGTAATTTGACCCAACACATCTGACATACTTTATTGTTAAATCATCTCAAGCTAATCTGTGTCAGAAGAATTTCTAAAATTAACTCATTTACTGGTTAAACAATCTTAAAATACAACAGAAGAGCTGTAAATCTATATTTCAAATATAAAACCAGTCATAGCGGATGTACAGATTACCACAAAACCATCACTTAGTTATAACCAACAGAAGTCTGAGATCTAATGTCTTCAAAAAAATGTCAAACAAAAAGGTCGTACGATAGAAGTCTAGGGGAAGACACAATGATGTTGAGATCAAAATACAGCATGCCAAAATCTTCAAAAATGCATTGGCACGCATGATAAGATCCTAAATTTGGAGACCTTGAGTAAGCTAAAGGAGCGTTCAAATCATAAGGATCAATCCTCATTCAGCAGTAAAATAATTACATGGATTCAAAGGTACGACCACACAAAAACTTTATAAACCAATCAACGATCAGATCGCAAGCGAAATCTACAAAATGAAGCATCCGTAAAGCGGATCTAATAACAGCTTACAAAGAGTAAATCAGTACATAATCACTTAATCAGATCGATAACAAAAATCTCAAAACGCGTCAACCAAATCACCGATTCCCAAACAATTCCGTTAGAATCGTACAAATACAAATCAAAACAGCAAAATCATCCATAAACAACTCGATTGCACAAAAAGTACAGAATTACAGACGATCTTCAAACAATTAGCAGATAGGGCGATGACCTAGATGAACATGACAAACAGACCTTGAATCCAACTGATAAAACGTTGAGATCTGATCAAATAGATAAGAGATCAAAGATCTAGATCTAGATTTACCTGAGAAAAGCTTGTTGGAGATTGATCAAACGATCGATTGGAAGAGATAGATCTTGAGGAAAATGGAGTGTGTAAAATGAATAAAGGGGCGAGAAAACTGATGATGAATGTGAGGTTATATAACCCCCCGGGTACTGATGATCACCATTAATTAAAACATTTTCGTAACACAAAAGTAGTGAGGGGGTGTTTGTGATTATTTTTTTGATAGAAGGGTGTATTATTCATGAAAGCATTGTAGAGGGGCTGGTTTGAAATCCAGAGGTTATCGTAGTTTAGAAAAGGGATTTCTTATCTCGTCTTCTCTCTAATACATGTTAGGTGTTTTGACCGGGTTAGAAGACGAGGTAAGAGATCACACTTTTCAAATGTGACGACCTCCTTTGTGAAATGGTTAAAACCAGTCTTCCTCTTGTGATTCATGCATGGGTGATACACAAATGACATGTTCAATCTTCCATAAATGTTTTCATGAGTTGTTGTTAGATAGCTTAAAAGATCGAACTAAGTGTGATCGTTTTAATGCATGCCAGGTGGCTTGACGGAGATAGAAGATGAGGTAAGGGATCACATTTCTCAAGTCCAACAACCCTTTTGTGAAGTGGTTTTGAGACCTACCCCTCTTGTGATACATTGGTAATATACCCTTTTTTTTTAAAAAAAATTGTTTGTGATCAATTATGTAACGTTCGACTCTCATACTAACTAATATTATTTGTTTTGCTCACAAGTAACCAGAGAAAATGTATTGGGTTGCCAAAGTAGGCGGCAACCCCCTTTGTGAAATGGTTCAAGACCAACCCCTCTTCCAATGTATGCATTGGTAATATACCTCTTTTTTTAAAAAAAATATTTTACGATACTAGCCAATATTGTTTGTGCAGGACCGTTGAAGGGGGTCAGTTACAACACAACAACACAAAGAGGAGATTAACTAAAACTTAATCAAACAGCAAACTGGATTAACCAAGATAAGA
>BJCM01077964.1:0-15226 GCA_018326385.1 Flaveria bidentis
AAATCATCTGGATTCAACAGCAAATGCGTGACTACGGTTTGAAATTTTCTAACACTCCTATCTATGTTGATAATTCTGTTGCTATAGCCGTAGCAAAAAATCCAATACAACATCCTAAAACTAAACACATCAGTATTAAATATCACTTTATTCGTGATTGTTTTGAAAAACAATTAATCGATGTGGTTAAAATAAATACAGATTTTCAACGCGCCGACCTCTACACAAAAGCATTTGATAAACCGAGTTTTTTATATTTATTAGAGGTTAATGGAGTGAAAAAGAAAAGTGATGTGATCACAGGGGAAGAATATGCTTAGTTCGACAACTTTTATTTTATTTTATTTTATTCTGTCTTATTTTATTTTCTTGTTTATAAAAATCCAAAAACACAAAAAAAGTTCGGTTTTAGAATTTTAAGGGGAGAATAGGTTAGATTAGTATTAAATTAGTTTCTTTATTTAATTACTTAAAAAACGAGGGAGGAGGACAACTTAGCTAAATGGAAAGAAATCAAATCTGTGATACTGATTCAACGTATATGGAAAATGATAGTACACAGTGACTAATTATTTGGGACTTCAAAAGAGTTTAACTGATTAAGATGCAAAATTCAAAGTTTAAGTCTGAAAAGTCTAAGAAAAACTAAAAGAAAAAATGATAGTAACACTAGTAGGCTACCAAGGTAACATAGTGAAAGTAGACCTAGAGGGTGCTAGTTTATTATATGATGTGTCAGTAGATTCAACACAATAGATAATAAGACCTCATTGGTGGTTTAAAAATTCAAACTAAGTTGTTCAACCTGTTGTGGGTTCCCATCTTATCCCTGGTTAACACAATCAACGCAGTTCCAATAAGGAGTGAAGAGCAAAATAAACGCCACAAATGTGTGCGGACGACCATAAAAAATGAGCAAAGCACATGGAAAAATGCAAAATGCAATCAAGCTAATAACTTATGTTGTTGGTGCATTATGTGCAAAAAGAAACTAAATGCTCTAACAAGAAGATAGGTTGTGTGCCTCTCTGTTGTGCGGTGGCACTGACCTGAGGATAAGCAAAACCTAAATATTCTAGAATTCATTGTTGTTTGCGCCTCTCTGCTATGCGATGGCACTGACCTGAGGCTTGTCATATCATTGAAAGCTCTTAGAATAGTTTCTTCTTGAAATATACTCGTAGACCACTCAAAAATCTCCTGAGGAACGTTGATTGCCAAATAAGCGTGGGATCCACAAATGCTTGTTGAAATAATTAAACCTTAACTCATCACTAATGTGTGTTAAAAATCTGTGTATGGATTTAAGAGGATAAGCATACTGACAATCATCGTGAACTACAGTTCTTGAAAGTCAAAATCATTGTGTGCGCCTTATAACTCTAGTATGATTTTCTAAAATTGCTATTGACTCTCAATGAAAACAATGATCTAGCATCAAGATAGTTTATTGAAACGTCCCAAATGATTCTGATATACCTATATGATTCCATAATGAATCGTACTAGAAATGATAAACTAGAATTGAAGCTGTGCTGTTCAGGAAGTAAAATCGATTAGAATTACTCTAATAGGTTTTAAATCCATCTCAAATCAAAAATACAAAAAATATTTCTTAGTTTTGTTTTTAATTTCTAGTCATTTTATTTATTTATTTTTAGTCATTTGGTAGGTAAAAGTCGGACTATGCATCTGAATTAAATCTGTGAATCACTTACTTAAAAGAGGTGACCAGTCGGTTTTGTTTTAAGTTAAAAGGATCACGTCTGAGGTGATCAACAGTTTTTCAAATTAAAAAGGTCATGTATGAGATGATCATCACCCATAATGTTTTATCTATAGTTAAAAGGCTAAGTGTTTGAAAGGTCATAAGGTCAAACTCATAAGTATGAGCCATTCGCACGACTGGACCATAAGTATGGACCAGTTGCACGATTGGATAATACGTATGAGCCCAATCGCACGACTGAACCACAAGTATAGACCAGACATACGATTGGACCATAAGCATGGGTCAATCCATAGGACTGGATCACCAGAATGAACCAATCGCACGAATGGAGGTGATCGAATGAGTCAGTCGCACGACTGAAACCTAATCACAGGACTGAATATGACCGTCTGAGCCAGTCGCATGACTGAGCCCCAGTCGCACGAATGAAGCATGCAAATAGGTCCAGTCACACGAATAAAAGTAAACCTAGTATAAATAGAGCAAAGTCGGTCGCATTTAGTGACCAACCCTAAATTGCTCTCTATCCGTACGACTACGCCCAAACTCTGCCAAAATTTGGTTTGAGCATTTTCCATCTGTTCTTGTTGATTCTAACGATTATTACTTACATCTATAGGTACTATGCAAAGATCCCGACCTAAACATTCCATTAAATCAAGCCCTAATTGATGGAATTTGTTCAAAATACGAACCAAGCCTAAGTTGTCAAAATAAACCTATAACATGAACTAAACCACGAACTTAAAGAGCATTAGATGTTATTTAGAGTGTTTGCGAGTCTAATGAACCAATACATAACATTTAACATCAAGTTTAGCCCAAGATTTGAATTTAAATTGAAAAACAGAGAGTTATACGAATGGACACACTGATGAACTTCAATCGCACGACTGAGCTGGGCGAATGACTCAATCGCACGACTGAGCTGGACGAATGGTTCAATCGCACGGATGAACCATGCATCTGAGTTCAGTCGCATGACTGGTTCAACCGTATGGTACAACATACGACTAAGCTTAATCGCAGGCTTAATCGTACGAACGAGCTCAATCGCACGACTAAGGCTCAGTCACATTGTCCATTTGCACGACTAAACAGAATGTTTTCAAGCTCATTAAAGATCAAATGTCATTCACTTACCAAAAATTTAACGTTTATATGTCTTGTCTTACAGCAACATGGCTAGTAGGTGGACGATGAGCACGAAGCACAACATCTGTGCTCATCTTGACATCACGTCCCAGAACGCTTCTGAGTTCGCGGGCATTATTCCTTTTCTACGGAGATCAATGATCTTCAAGGCTATCTCGACACCGTGCACGCCATACAGATCTATTCAACAGGCATTCTAGGAAAGCGTGGTTATAGACAAGTCCTCTGAGCCACACTATATTCGGAGTACCATTTTTGGTCAAGATATTGCGGTTAGCGAGGATGATATAAGGAGAGTTTTGGAGTTGGGAGAGGATGGAGATTGCCCGACTAGGCTACATCCCCTAACTATGCGGGGATGTTTTATGAGGATCAAGTACTTCGGGGACATAAACGTTGGTGTGCTCAACAAGAGCAATATGTGTCCCCAGTTCAAGTACTTGGCGAATGTTATCCTCAAGTGCATTGCCTCAAGGAAAGGGGGTTTTGATGAGCTTTCAGATCAAATCCAGAATGCATACGTTGCTCTGGTATTGAACCACCCGTTCAGTTTCTCACGGATGATCTTCACTTACATGATCGAGAACCTTGAGGCCAAGGGTAAGGAGAGCTTCTGCACGTATCCAAGGTTCTTACAGATGATTATAGATGAGAAGCTCCCTCTACGGCCCAAGGAGAAAGACGACACAGTGATGTTAGAGGTGATGGATGACACCACTCTCGGGAGAATGAAGGTTTACTGGGGGAAGCAGGTAAAACCCCCTGTCCAGACGATTGTTTGGGCATCTGGCCCGAGAGGATTATGTGGCTCCCGCTAGGAGGAAGTGGTGTCACGATGACAGTGACTCGGATTCTAAGCCGATTGTTCTACCCACCGACGACACCGATGACGATGACAGCGGTGATGGTGGAGATACAGGCCCCACCCAATCTAGGGCCACTACCATAGATATTCCATCTCCACCATCCACCCAGGGTTGAGCTGAGACTGCTGGATTCCACCAAGAGAGGAAGAGTCAGACGAGGAGCCTCTTGTACAAACGGTGGGAAGCCGGGTCGTGGCCACTGAGAGAGGGCTCAGGGTGGTTGGTGGACGCCAGGGTGAGTCCGGGGATGCTGTTACTGCTTATACTGATCCATCTTACATCCTGGGCCATCCTATCAACCAAGGGGGAGCATCCTCCTCTAAGGGATCGAGGAAGAAAAGGATGGCTCAGCCCCATAGGATGAAGAGCAAGCAAAGGAGGATTACTTTGATCACCACCACATCTACCACAGCTACCACCACCACTACCACACCCCCTACCACTACTACCACACTACCCATCATCACTACCACACTCCCAACCACCACTAATACAGTCACCCCTTCACCATCCACTCCTATCCCACCAACCATATTCACCACATCCACCACTACCACCACCCAGCCACCAAGCAGGTCCCTCAACCCACTCTACCTTTACCACCGGTCCCACTCTACCCTTCATTAGGGTAGAGGAACAACTAGCCGCACTAAACTGGATGGTGCTAAAGCTGTTAGCTGCTGATGAGCAAAGAGCTACATAGCTAAGTCAGCTTGTGGAGCTCAATGCTGCTCAAGCACAATAGATTACCCAACTTCAGGAGAAGAATGATCAATCAGTTAAAAAGTTTGAGGAGTTGGAGGCCAAGACCGAGCAGATCATGCTCAGACCGAAAGGATCAATAGATGGGTCGTTAAAGATCCGGGAAGGTGAAGATGATAATGATGATAATGAAGATGATGGTGATGATGATGAGTCTGATGAAGAAGATAACAGTAATGATGAAGGATTGAGGGGAAAGAAGAAAGGTGATGATAATGATGATGAAGGTGATGCTGCTACATCAGCCTCTGCTCAAGGTCAAGAAAGGAGTACTAAAAGAGCACAAGACCAAGGAGCATCATCCTCAGCCCCTGTTGTTGAAGAACTAACGGATAAGGATAAAAGTAAATATTAAATGTTTTGTATTTAGAACATTTTTGCACTTGATTCAAATATTACATTTATGTAATTAATATTTATCTATGTTTATCTAATGTTTAAATGTCTTAATTAATTACTAATGATTGAGTTGTTAAATGTTCAAATCAAGCGGATCAAACATCACAGCAAGATGAATATGATGTTGCTCCCCTATAGCAAATCAAGTCTCAATTCACCATGATTCTTGGTTTGCAAGGGATTGTCAGACGGTCGGTGAGCTACACTCCCGAAAAAGGAGAAATCATTCACGATCTGACTAACGAGCAACTCATTGAGATGTTCAGATTGAATCCAGACGAGCTGATCAAAGATGCTCCCGAAGTAAATGTTCTAAGTGATGAGGAGCTACAGGATGTTGATGAAATAGAGATTGAAGATGTGACACCTGAACACTATCTAGAGTACACTGACCGAGAGGGCAATGTGATCCCCGACTTGGGTGACACTCTCGGCAGTGCTACATTCAACAAACTGGATGAGATGGAAAAAGAAACAGAAAAGAATGAAAGCCAGACCCAAGCCTCGGACGCTGATGTTGATATAAAGAAGGCTAAATGGGCAGCTTGTTTTGCTGAGATACGAGCCCAACGCACAGCTCAAAAGCAAAATGCCTACACCAAGCTCTACAAAGTCAAGAAACATCTAATGGTGTTTGGCAAGATTATTGCGTGGGCATATTTTGAGGATCTTAAAGTTTATGTTGTTAAGAGGGAGAAGGGAATAGAGTACTTCAGATACCCACATGATCTGAAGACTCTCCCAGGTTTTGAGCTCAACCAGCTGGCACGCTTAAATCTGCTATATGCTGATCCTAGAAAGATGTCAGGCTGGTTTGAGGCTGCTCTAAAGAAGGATTACCACACCAGATGGGTTAACTTCAGACCTCAACAACCGAAGAGGTACATTCGTAGGTCTAAAGTGGATCCTATTTCTGGAAAGCCTAAAGTGGTGCTGAAGTGGAGTCCCCCACGCATAATGTCCAAGATTCCCATATGGGAAATGCCACAGGACTTCACTCCACACTTCAAATGGTGGTATTATGATTAGAGAACATGCAAAGCAGTCATAGTTCTAAATAGAGTGGGAAAATGGAAACTATCAGGGTATTCAACCCTATGTGGCTTACAAACTTATCTGCAAAAGATGTCTACATATTGTACAAGTGGCCACTATTCTATGACGCGCAAGATATAGTACAAGCCCTCTAGTTCCAGAACGTTATGCGACTCTGTTTTGCATTTTGAAATACATGCAGGAGTTACTAAAGAGGAGAAGTACAAGAGGTTTGAGGAGCTTATGAAGAATGTTAGACGTTAATGTAAACTAGGTCCAAGGGGGAGTTTGTTAATACATATGTACCTAGTTTAGGAGCTTAATGTAAATGTATGTCATGTCTTACATATATGTAATTATTGAGTTAAATGAAATACAATATGTGATTGATGCTTATAATGTTTAATGTTTCATTGTTTATTGTGTGATAAAGTATATCGAACCAACTATATAGGTTTGAGGTTATTATGCATAGTTCTTAGTCAATAATGATTTAGAAACGTGTTCAAACCTAATCGTATGAAGTCATCATGTGAATAGACCATGCTAATGGACCATTCACATGAATACATCATTTTAATGGACCAGTCGTACGATTGAACTAGGAGACTGGATCAGTCGCACGATTGAGACATAAGATTGACTCAGTCGCACACTGAACCTTCAGTCGTGCGTATGGATCAATCGCGTGATTCAGTCGCACGACTGAACCATGCTAATGGTTCAGTCACACGATTGGAAACCCATAACCTATAAATACCACCTAATTCGTGGAAAAACGGGACACTTAATAGAATCTCAAGACATACTCATAACCTAGCTGTCTAGAGCGTCCAAAAAACCTACTCCAAGTTCATAGTTCTTTCCTGATCGATTTCTAATCAATTCTTAACGTTTGTTTCATCATTAGATCGATCGGGTTGTCATTCTCATTAATTGGATCACCAATCAAATAGGATTCCACACTATTTGATCTGGTTACATGCATTATCAGTTAGTACTTCGTAGGTACATGGTCCTAACAGTTCTAAAGTTCAAAGTTTATAGAAATGGAAGATCAATTCACTTCCTTTACTGCCGGAAGGGACTCTCGCATTCAGAACCTTCTGCTTCTGGAAAATGATATTAGGAATCATAATAAACCACCAAAGCTTATAACGTTAGATGATTATCCACAATGGAAATAGAGGTTCGAGATCTATCTAAATGGAGTAAATCCCAATCTTTGGGCATCCATTGAGACAAGTTACACTATGCCAGTCGGTGCTGATGGAGTTAAGCTGAGTCTGGGAGGAATGAACGACAGTCAAAAGGTTAAGTATAATGCAGAAAAGAAAGTGCATGCCCTATTGACTCAGTCGATACTGAAAGATATCTTTCATCTGTTCTTTGAGAACAAGCAGGCGAAAAAATTATAGGAAGCATTGAAGAAGAGATGTGATGGGAATGCAATGTTAAAGGCTCTAAAGGCTAAGGCTCTCAAAAAGGAGTTTGATAACTTCTCATTGATAAGGAAGGAGAGCTTGGATGACATTATTGATAGGTTCTACCATCTAATGAGTGAGCTGCACACTCATGGTGTAACAACGTCTATGGAAGATAAAATGTCAAGTTTTGCAGACGGTTTGCCAAATAAATAGGATTTGTTTGTGTCTATTCTAAGACAGAATGATATTCTTGGAAAGTTGGATATAAATGATTTCATAATGAAGTTAAGAGAGGAAGAACTAAGAATGAAGTACAAGTCACAGAAAGGATCCTACGATCAGAATCGTTCACTTTATAACTCATTTCCCACTCCAACCAGTTCAGGAGCACCACTGCAAACAACATTTGTGTCCAGTTCCACGGCTCCCTCACAATCCACTGCTTTAGGACCAGAAACGTCTGGGTCATCATCGACTAAATACATAGGGCATGAAGCCAATACTACAAAGTTGAAGACCGAGAATCTCGGTAATATAACAGTGGAGGTTGCAAAGGAGCTAATGGATCTTCTAGCAGCAGTGGTTCAATCGTATGATGGTCTAGTTGCTGGGAAGATCAGAAATTGTCATCTTGCAGATGAAGACTACAAGCAGGTTGACGAGAACGAGCTGGAAAGGATGGATATCATATGGGCACTTGCAAGTGCAGTTAGACGAGCCAAAAAATTCGTTAAAAAGACGGGACAGAATTTAGTAGCCACTAAATACACGACCTTTGGTTTTGACGAAACCAAAGTCACTTGCTTTAGTTGTGGTGAAAAGGGGCATTTTAAATGTGAATGTGTAAAGCCCAAGAAAACAGGAAATGGAAATCCATTTTCCACCTTCAACCGTCAAGACAAACCCATGAGTGGAGCTACCACTTCAAGCAAAGAGACAAAGGCCTTGACCGCTCAAGGTGATAAAAGGCAAGATTGGACCTTCCGCTTTGTGTCTCCGGGTGAATCAAACATTGCCTATGTTAAGGGACTGGATGATGGTTCTGCGAGTGAAGGTGAGATCACAGTTGAGCAAGTAATGTTAGATACTGAGGAAGCTGTGAACGTGGTACATCACTTGGTTGAGGAAGAGCTCAGAGCAACAAGTTCAGAATCTCCAACAGCCAAAGATTCTAACTCAGTATTGATGGCTGATTCAACTGATTCCTCACAGGTAAGTACTAAAGACCAACTGTTTGAAAAACATGCTTATGATAAATGTGAAAAATTTAGAGAAACCATTGATTTAAAATTTGCTAGGTTATTAGACCATAATGATAACTTAGTATATGATTTACAACTGTGCACTGAAGCTAACCGTATTTTAAAACAAAATGAGTGCAGTTACAAAGAAAAAATAGAACTTTTAGGTAAACAACTAAGGGAAATCGAGGTTGTTGCTTTCAATCAAGCAAATGATATAAAGTTTTATTTAAATTATTTGGAAGAAACAAAGAAAGAAAAAGCAATTTTAGAAGTCGAAGTTAATTCTTTAAAACAAAAACTGCATAGTTGGATCAGTTCTTCTCACATAGTTCAACGCTTAGTGAATGAACGAAATAATGGGGAAGGGTTGGGTTACAAAGTAGTTCCACCACCACATGAGACCCTTTAAAAACAAAATGTAGACATGTAAATAACAACTCAGTAAAGGATCATGTGGTGTCCATTCCTTTGATTAGTGATCCTGATTCCACGGGTAAACTAGATGTGACCACACGTCGGTCATCCACCCATTCCTTCTTGTTACCCGTCGAGGCATCACCCCGACTAAACCTTTTCCCCTTCCAACTTCGATCACCACCGTCCTTCTTGCTTGCCTCAGCCACCACCACCTCTCACTCATCACACAACCTTCCTGCCAAATCAACCGCCGACCTAAACGTGCTCGGTCGGGCAGAGATCATGTGCCTGTGAATATCCACTGGCAAACCCTGAATGTACCTCTTAATCATTCATGACAAAGGTGTCACTTGGTCCGACACCAGATGTGCCTTTTTGTTGAATTTGGTGGTGTACTGCTGATGTGCCATGGTTACCGCCTTCAGCTGCAGGAACTCTCTCTCAACTTTTTCCATTTCTCTATGAGGACAAAACTCCTCAATCACCAACTTCTTCAGTTCGGACTATCTCATCCTCCTGATTGCCCGACTACCCTCGGCTTGGACTATATTTTCCCACTTTCACAGAGCCGAGTCCACAAATGAGTGGGCAACAAATTTCACCTTTTGATCCTCTCGGCACTCGCTGATATTTAAAACAGCTTCCACTTCCCTCACCCATCGGTGAGCCGCAGTAGCGATGCCGTTACCATCAAAAGTTGGGGGCTTTCATCGTTGAAACGCCTCATAGTTACAGCCTCATGCCGCCTCCGGTGCACGCTCTTCTTCTTCCTCCTCTTCATTATCGGAGAGAACTGTTTCAGGCTTCGGTTGCTCCCGTCCTCCTGAAGACCGGTTTCTCTCTTTTCTTTCCCCTTCTCGTACAACCTTGATAACTTCAGTCACCACAGATGGTAAGATTGTCTGCATGACCTGATGAACTTCTTCCACAACCGCCTCTTTTACTGAGGGTCTCAGATTGGCGCTCTTATCGCCACCCTCCGGATGAGGGGTCTCGGGTTCTTCATGAACCACCTTTTCCACTTTGGGTCTTCCCCTCTTGGGTCGCGGTTCAGCACCATGACCTCCACCACGTGAAGCTTTAGAAGATCTACCAGCGGCCATTCACACGCACACTGAAAGATTCAAACACCAACACGGCCATTCAAGGAAGCAGCTCAGTTTATGTCAAGTATAGTAAGTCCCTAATTACAGTTCCAGTTGTGATTAGCCACTTACTTTACTCTTCATAACCCGAGCAATACCTATCCTGACTACATCAGTATCTAAATCTACAAACAACACATAACCACATAACATGCACACATAATACCGGTTAACATTTAGAAAATACCTGATGTCACCCAACTACTCAGACTGGCATCCCTTCCCTTTCCGTCCCATTTTCAGTTTAAGTTTAGGTTTATTTTGAAATTTAACCGTTTCACTTAAACTTTGGCTCTGATACCAACTTGTAAGGCCCCGTTCTTGGGACGCTCACAGCTGGTCAATCATTGCTCCTAAAACCTATAGTTACATTTAACTTTCATAAAACATCACAGTGGAATCATCAAAATAGACATCTCATTTCATTATAAAAGCTTTTGCAAAATAATACATCTTTATCAAGTTACAAAATACATGTTGCATTACATCACAAAAGCATTTTAACAATGGATGCCATCCAAAAGAACTGAGTAGCCGCCCTGTGCCATCCTCAAACAACATCACCTGCCAACTGGAAACACATAAAAGTCAGTGTCGCTGAGTGAGTTCTAGTTTTATAATAAAACATAATTTTCTTTCATTAAAACCGTTCTTTACTTTTACATGTGATCATACATCATACATACACATACATAATATCATCATTATCTTCATCATTCGTTCATTAACTTCCGTTCATTTGTCATTAATCTTTACTTCCATTCGGACCAATGCCATGTGCTTCACCCCATCGTCATGCATAAAGCTGGTACTGGCATGAGGTCTTTCATAGACCCCGAACATTGTGCACAAAGCTGACTCCAGTACCTGGGGTAAGCGGCAAGGGTCCCATACATATGGTCAATCACAAGGATTGGACCCCTGTGTGCATCCTTCTGGGATAATCAACCCACACATAGTTGAGCTAACACCTTTCATTGGGTGTGAACCTCTATACATTTGCTTAATCACACAGATTAAGCGCCAGTGTGCATCCTTCTGGGTAGTTAACCCGCACACAGTTGAGCTAACACCCTTCATTAGGTGTGAACCTCCATACATTCGCTTGCAAGACTTTCATACGTTCGTTCATTCATTAATGCATGCATTCTTTCATTTCGTTCCTCTTTTCATTATCTTCCACTTTATGTTACATAATACTTTCATTTTATTCGTTAACATACAAAGCAAACCACGGGAAGACAATCATATAAAGCAAGGAACATATTAAACATACAACATCATCATACGAGGCATAAATAGTACATACATAACAACATGCATAAGCAACAATCTTACATCAATGTACATGCCCCACATGTCATCTATGACCTTAAAAGTCAACTTACAGAAACCCCGGGAACCTCCCAAGTCAAAGCTTATATCTACACATCATCCTGAAAGTCAGAAAGGCAAACTGTGTTTCTTTCGGGCGTATGAGCCCTATTTGGATGTAAAGACATCCCTTAGTCGCATGGCCTCCCAGGCGACTGAACACTTAGGTGAATGAACCCTATGCGAATGGACCTATGCAGATGGACACTAATGCGGATGAACACCATGGGCGACTGAACACAATGCGAATGAGTACCCAAGCGTATGGACCCTCAGTCGCACGACTCACATGCGAATGAACCTAATGCGAATGAATCCTATGCGAATCGACCTAATACGGATAAATCCCATGCGAATGGACCTAATGCGGATGAACCTAGGCCTATGGACCTCAGTCAAATGACCCCCATGCGAATGAACCTCAGTCACACGACTCACGAGCGTATGGACTCCAGTCACACGACTCGCATGGGAATGAACCTCAGTCGCATGCCATTCGGTCGCGTAGCCCTAGCTGGTGCAGAATGCAGTTCATCCCGAACCCAATCTGGGATTTTCGGCCTCCAAGCCCTCCCAAACTCGTTCTAAGCCCAAATCAACCATCCTAAACCTTAGAAACAGATACCACAACACCATACAAGCACACACAAGCCCGAAAACAAACCCCACTCGCATCACACACAAGCACATACACACGGGTTCAACACACACACACACACACACTTCAAAAACAGGTTTTACTATGTGTTTCAGCCCCAAATCAGTTGAAAACGTGTAAAAGAGGGGTCCTAGAACTCACACAAACAACACCGTCGAGTAGAGTTTCAATCCAATCCGCTATACTTCAACTTTTGTGCTCGAATCCACGAAAACCAAGTTTTTTCCCTTTTTTCTCCCTTTTTTCTCTCTATGGCTGAATATTGTGAGTGTGGGGGTGGAAAGTGGGCTGCCCTCCCCTCTTAATCCCCCACTCTTCCAATCTTTCTCTTTTTTTGACAAGTTTGATCCCTCGACTATGGACTTTATTTCTTTTTTCTACTTTCGTCAGCTTTAAATAAAATAACCGGGCGTTACAAAGAAAGGCTCCCAATGGTCATAAAATGCATAGAGGATGTTTCATAAAATGCTTTAATATTATGACTTGATTATGTTGCTTCTACATATGCAGGTTCGTAGTTGGTAAATACAAAATGATGTTTATGTTTTTTATATACACCCAATGGTCATGGGTTAATCTCTTGTTTACGTCTTTAACTTATATAATGCAGGCTTAAAGAAATGGACGCAGAAAGTGAGAAGCAAGCTACTCTTATGATGAGGGTATATTACATTCAATTCAATTGGTTCTTGAAATTAAAGGTGTTGAGATTGGATGTGATCTTGATGCTAGATGAAACTTGAAACATCTTAGATTTCATAAGAACATGATACTAGAAATGATATGTGTTACTTGAAACTTGATTGAGGTTATTGATTTAACTTGAAACCTTAATGATTATAGTTATTAGTTTTAGTTGTTCTTGTTAAAACCCAAACAGACCCCGATCAAAAAAGTCGGACATTTGATTGTTATAAATTTATGTATCAAAAAATAGTGATCGCATAAGAATAAAATCCCGGTTCCACTACTAGTTATACGTCGAACGAACATAGGGAAGGAAGAAAACAAGGTTTGACGTACATAGGGGTTGGTCCTTGTGCAGCCATGGGTAGCCAATTTAACAACATTATCATTTCCCAAGCTTCCACCCAGTCAATTATTTCTTTTTTATCATCAAACAAAATAAATTACACTATTTCTAATATGTATTTTAAGTTAAGTTTCATCTAAAATTAAACCACGTGAAGTTCATAGAATTGTGGAGTTAAAAATTTGTTTATTCTCATTCATTGATCTTTTGAAGATCATTGTCTTCACCATATGAAGTTTACTAACCTGTTATAAAACTCCTCTTTGTGAAGTTTGTCAACTTAAACTATGAAAGTCTTAGGTTTCAAGTTCTTTTAAATTAAGGCATGATATTTGTAGAAGTTATAATCAAATTATTGCACGTGACCCACACACTTAATGCAATTTTGGATAAGGAGATATTGACAATGTTCGAATAGGAAAGATCAAGTCAAGGATAGAGAAGAAGAAGATAGATATCCTCGTATGAGGCATATGCAATGCTTATTACCGGTAAAAATACAATTTTATTTTAGAACGTGTAAAATTTACATATCACGTAATAATTTAATAATTTATCAATTAATTCGTAAAGACTAAATACAAGATTTCTCAAAAACAAGGACAAAAATGAAATCAACACCGGTTTGTATGTGACAGGCCCGTAGATTTTACCTAACCCGATTAACTCGAACTGATCCGACTTCACCTGAAGCGATTAACCCGTAATCGATTAAATCATTCGAGCAACTAGTTGAGGGATGGTAATTATTATTTTGAAAACCGAATGGGACCCACCGGTGGGATTGGTGAACTAGGATTGGACTCCAATACGATACGGTTTGATGCTTAAACCCATTTTGAAGTTGAGCCAGTGGACGGACCGGTCAAATCGAGAATCGGACTGGTCAAATCGATTTTTTATGCATAACTTTTTAACTTTTCAGTGTTTTCTTACAAATATTTACTGAAATTATTATTATTTTATCCGATTCTTATATCTGCTTCAACTGATCGGACTGGTCGAACCAACGAAACGAACCGATAAGACGTTCGGTCAATTGAGCGGTCTAGTTTTGAAAATTAAATATTAAGTAATAATGCAATCAGACGTCACTTTGACACTATGTTCCCGAGCTTATTCAAAGACAAAAAATATAGAAGATTGAAGGAAAGAAATAAGAAGTTATGTTCCAAAGATTTTTTTTTAAATCACAAGGAAATGTATATATATGTATGTATATATATATATATATATATATATATATATATATATATATATATATATATATATATCTGTGTGTAAGTAAATGCGCGCGCGCGTGCGTGCGTGCGTGCGTTTGTGCGTGTGCGTGCGTGCGTGCGTGTCTGCATGTGTGTGCGTGTGCATGTGTGTGTGTGCGTGCGTGCATGCGTGTGTGTGCGTGTGCTTGTGCGTGTGTGTAGGTATGTGTGTAGGTACGTACGTACACGTAGGTATGTACGTATGTATGTATGTATGTATGCATGTATGTATGCATGTATGTAATCACGTATGTAAGCATGTATGTATGCATGTAAGTGTGCGCGTATGTGTGCGCGTATGTGGGCGCGTATGTGGGCGCGTAAGTGGGCGCGTACGTGGGCGCGTACGTGGGCGCGTACGTGGGCGCGTACGTGGGAGCGTACGTGGGATCGTACGTGGGTGCGTACGTGGGCGCGTACGTGGGCGCGTACGTGGGCGCGTACGTGGGCGCGTACTTGTGCGCGTACGTGTGCGCGTACTTGGGCTCGTACGTGGGCGCGTACGTGTGCGGGTACGTGTGCGGGTACGTGTGGGCGTACGTGTGTATGTAGTCTGTATGTAAGTATTATGTATGTATGTATTATGTATGTATGAATGTATGTATGTATGTATGTATGTATGTATGTATGTATGTATGTATGTATGTATGTATGTATGTATGTATGTATGTATGTATGTATGTATGTATGTATGTATGTATGTATGTATGTATGTAT
>BJCM01077996.1:0-16514 GCA_018326385.1 Flaveria bidentis
GGTGTCGGTGGTGGCCGGCGGTGGTTTCCGGTGTCGGTGGTGGCCGACGGTGGTTTCCGGTGTCGGTGGTGGCCGACGGTGGTGTCCGGTGTCGGTGGTGGCCGGCGGTGGTTTTCGTTGGCGGCAGTTTCCGGCAGCAGTGGTGGCCAACGGCGGTGATTTCTGGCAACAGTGGTGGCTGGCGGTGGTTTTCGCTGGCGGTGTTTTTCGATGGCGGTGGTGGCCGGAGGTGGTTTCCGGAGGCAACGGTGGCCTTAGGTGGTTTCTTGCGATGTCGGTGGTGGCCTTCAGAGGTGGTTTCTTGCGGTGGTGGTTCCCGGCGGCGACAGTGGCCTTCGGAGGTGGTTTCTGGCGCCGTCTGTGGCTGGTGGTGGTGGTCTTTAGTGGTTTCCGGTGGCGGCGGTGGTGGCGGTGTCCGGCGATAGTGTTCCCGGGGTAGTGGTGGCCGAACGCAGTGGTGGCCGGTTGTGGTTGCTGGTGACGAGCGATCTTGGTGGTCGGTGGTGGTCGTTGTGGCGGGTGGTGTTGGTGACTAATGATGAAAGAAGGTATGGAATGAAAAAAAAGAAGGGGGAGTGAATAGAATGAATTTGAGGGAATGGAATCAACTACGTAATGGTTCATTCCATTACCTCAACCGACCAAACATGTCTTTATTTATTCACTCTCAATGCTTCATTGCATTCCGTCCTTCATTCCTGCATACCAAACGCTACCTTACTCTTTCAACTTAACAAAGGTTCAAATCTTACAAGAAACATGGTACACTCTTTATTATTTATCAATTATTTTATTACTTTTGGGTTAATATTTAAGTAATTTTACATATAATTATAATGTACATATAAGGTAATATCTATTATTTACTTAATGTAATCAAAATTGATAACTACTTCCATATGTAATATATATTATCTAATAAAATTATAGTTTATAAATATTAGGCTTGTTTAGGCTCGCAATACTAAGCAAACTCGTGCATTAAGTTCAGCCTCAACTTTATCAGTTAACAAACATTTATTTTAGGCTCAAGCCCGATTAAGCACAGATAAACTTAAGTTTTTAGTAAATCAATTTTAAGCAGGTTATAAGAAGCTTAACTCGTTCAGGCTATATTTTATACAAGTGGGCTAAACATAGGTCCTATCTAAAAGCTTGTAGTCAACTAGTCATATACCTTGCCTCTTTTGCAATGAATCAAGAGTGGATGATTTCTTACATCTGGAAAACAATAAAGCACAATAAGAAAAAAAAAGCTCAAGCAGAATAGCTTTTAATTCTTTCAAATTCAATGCGATATATACAGATTTCATACCAAGAATAACTCTTAACGCTTCACAAATTGTCACTTCAGGAATGTTAACAAAAGGCTCCTACATACATATCAAAAGAAATTCACAACCAACACTCGAATGATATCATCATTTATCGATCGAATAGATCAACAGGAACTCAGAATCCGTACCTTAGTCCCTTCGATTCCAAATTGAAACAGATGAATCCGATTATCCTTCAAAAACTCAACGTTATGCTCGGGATACGGTTCAGGACACAAATACCTACAAATCGCCACAAAAACCACCAAACAACGATCAAATTGGATGAATTAACGATACGGATACAAAACCACACTTGAAAACACACATACACAATAGATCGTAGCCCTAGGGTTTTGATGAAGGAGAAATTGGCGGTATCGGGGAATCCTGATCGGAATATGCCATTGTCGATCATTGAGAAGTTGAATGGAGGTGTGTAGAGCTCATCGCCGTTGGAATCGAAGTTATCGGCGGCTGTAGGTGGTGATTTTGACACCGATTGAACGATTTCGATGGTGCGACAGATGTCGGATTCTTGTTGGTTAAGTTGTTCTTTCATTGTAAGGAGAATGAATGATGAATGATGAATGATGAATGATGAATGATGAATGATAGAATGATGAATGATGAATGATGAATGACGAATGTATGAATGTGAGGGTTGTTTTGTGAGAGATGTAGATGACTGTTTTGGCGGGTGTAATAGTTGCAGAAATGGAGATTTATAGGGTGTTAGGGACGATGGTGGTGACACGTGGCGTGTGGTGAGAGGCTGGATGAAAATAGTATGGAGGTGATGGTTTTGGACTTACTTTTTTCATACGTTTTTCCTCTCTATGCAAATGTGTAAAACACCAATTATATGTGTATTTATTATCAATAATGCATAAGTTTCTAATATTATGATAATGTAAATCTAAAAATATCGAAGATATGTGTTCTCGCGGCACATGATTTTATATTTATTAAATTTGTACGAGTTTAAGTCTCGTAAAATCTATCAATTTATTGTTCAAAAAATTATGTGTATTCAAAAGGTAGAACCTTAAACTTTGTTCACGTATAATGTATTATACAGAAATATGTGAATACGAAAAATAGGTAAGTGAATATGATTCATGTATCATAACTTTTAGGAGACGATAATATATATACTCAAACTTGATTCATGTATTTTTTTGCATTTCCTAAAATGTTTTTGCTATCATCATATAAAAAGTTAGTATAATCATATGGTTATAGGTGTGAAACTATCCTAACATGTCAAACAAAAGGATAACACAATAAGAAAAAAATGACTAGTTTTATTGTTATCAATTAATTATAATATTACGTTTGAAATTTATATTTTTATTAATTTTTTTAATACCAAATAGATTTTCTCATTCTTAGTTCGTTTGATTACTTTCATTCAGTTTTTCTTCCACAATTTAATCAGTTTTGTATGGTCCATTTGTTTATCCAAATAGTATGTGATCGAGCTTGGTCCATACCATTATTGTTATTTAGTCTCGTCATATTAGAACCATACATCATCATCCATGTAACTTATCATTTCGTTTCTTCTTTCAACACTATCCTATCTTCTTCATCAAACCTCCCCTTTTTACATCACTTTCATCAAAAAACACAACACGCTACATACGATCAAATGATCAAAAGATATTAGCATACACAAACCAATAATCATGTGACAAAGTCAAACATTTACAACCAAAACAACCTAGATTCCAATGTGATCTATTATAACTATAATAATTGAAGTTGTTGTTTGTAAAGAGGAGATTCTAAGAATATGCTGTTTAAAAAGGTAGGTGTGTAATGTGTTGTTGTTGTAGTATTTACGAGAGCTTCCCGCCACGTAATATTAGTGGTTCTTGTGTCCCGATGAGTAAGCAAAGAAAGCGCTACTTTATTTATTCAAAAGCCCACTAAAAGTGACCCGCATCTTCCACCGAATCATCCGCTTTACAAATTTAGACCCAAGTGGGAGTGGGACATGGGAATTTTGGAATCCGAATGAAAACATTTTATATATGAAAAAGGATTTTCTAAGATGCGTGTTATCCGAATTCGAGTTGAAAAACTTGATATTTAAACCTAACCGTGTTGGTTTTATGTTACGAGTTTGAGTTTGGTTTTTGATGTTTGAAATCAGGTTAGCATTTGAACTGAATTGTGGGTTTAGTATTCGAACTGAAATAGAAATTTGTAGGATATCAGTTTTGATTTATGTTTTACTTTAAACGTAAGTGGGTAGCGGGCCATTGGAATTTGGGAATTAGAATATGAAAACAAGATATGATACAAAAAGCAAGAAAAAGATGAAAAAGAAATGGAAAGCAAGAAATTATCTAAATGTCGATAAGTCGATGAAAGAGATGTACCAAGCAATAATCATAGTATCTCGGAAAAGCAAGAAATGAGAGAATTTTAATGGCAACTTGCTAATTGTCTGTTTATCAATATATAATTTTTGTATATATATATATATATATATATATATATATATATATATATATAGAGAGAGAGAGAGAGAGAGAGAGAGAAAGAGAGAAAGAGAGGAGGGATCATAAAAAACCATTAAGTTTTAAGAAAACCATCATTCATCAATCACATAAATTCTAGTTAAAAAATTATTTTTTCTATCAAAATGGTATGTTTGTAAATTACATCAACTATATATTTGATAGATTCATTTCCAGGTTTGAATACTCTTTTTATTTTATTATAATCTTCATATTAAAAAGGATAGGGATCTGCTCAATCAAACAACTCATCATTTTTTAGTTTTCAAAACCCTAACCTTTTCAATTTTCAACCACCAATCTCTCATGGAGGAAGAAAGGGAAACAGGAGGCTCTCGTAAGAATTAAACCAGATCTTCTATGTAGGACAACTCTCCATTCAACGTCCCATCTGGAGAGATAAATACCAGAACCAACAAGGATACGTGTGGCGTTTTTGTAGTCTATAAAGACACCTTCGATGCTAAATACAAAAGTGAATCATTTGCATGCTTTTTAACATTTTGAATCAGTACCTGATTGTGTTTATTATCAACAAGTCAAGATGATTAAGAAGTTTTATTAGAAGAAGAAAACAGAGGAACTAGGTAAGCTACAAGAGAAGTAAAGAGTTGTGTCACACCCCGACCGACGACGGAATCATCGAGGCGGACGAATGTGAAACGATTGTTCATAGCTCATGGAATTTAATAGTTAAAATAATATTAAATGTCATTTTTCATTGAATAATACCAGACAATTAAGTCACTACAATACAATAAAGATTTCAACAACCAATAAAATATTTAATTAAACTAAGTCCAAGTCCTAATGTGCAAAAAGAATTTCTCAAGTAGCAATACTGAAACATGTTAAAAATAAAGAGTCAACTTTAAAAGTTGATGAGTTTCCATAGGTTAAGCATATATATATATATATATAAGTTTACAAGTAGCATTCATATCAATGGTTATCGGATAGAGCAAGTTTATAGATAATATATAGCTACAATCAAATCATTGAATATCAATTACAAGTTTATAACAATTAGCTAAGTGTACTTGGTTCCCATGATGAACAAACATACGTCATCAGGAGCCGCCAATAACCTCGGCTTTAACACCAAATAGGCTAGTCAAGCCCATAGATCTATGACGTCGCTAGGCTAGCAATAGTTAATGATTGTCAACATATAATGTCTATCATATAAAACTCACAATATTACAAATAACCATGACAAAAAGTAAAGAGGAATTGCATGTGCATTTACAAGTATCAAGATGTTTACAAGTGTAAGTTCACAAGGTTAACATGTTTCACCCCAAAAGGTGTGAAAGAAAGTGAAAAAGGGGCATGGAAAACTCACATGGTATAATGATGGTTGTAGTGTACATAAGAAAGCTTGGATTGTTCAAGAGTCAAAGGTGATGCCCTAAATAATAAAAAGAAATAATAACTTGAGGTCGGAATTCATTACAAAAAGTTAGGACGCTTAGGAATTCCAATAAACGAAAGGTAGATTGAAAAACAATTATTATACCAATTTTAGATTCTCGACATAATGTTTGGTACGTGCTTGAACAAGTTTTTAAAATAGCAAATGGTTTCATAAAATTATAAAAATTTACATTTGACTAGTTCAAAATCTCCCGGAAAACTTTCGTTCAGAAATATTTTTATGAAATGATCTGTAGATAGGTCAAAAAAGCAGCACAAGACAGAAGGTGCTGAAATGCGCACTTATCTTGTGAAGGATATTGTTGAGTCATCCGATTGAGTTTGAAGACGTATAAACTGTCTTTGAAAAGTTTATTCGATGAAATTAATATTGGAGTTTGAGTTTACTCAAATTTAGTTACTTATGACCAAGTTATGGTTATTTTAAGTCAGACTATATTCTGTCAAATATGTAGTAAGACACTTATGTGCACTTTTAAAATTTCTAAAGCATGAAACGGGTAAAAAATTTATTATGTTGATATATGATATATTATACTCCATTTGAGTTACATAAAAAATATTCCAAGAGTTTTCCATAGCCATCATTTAGAGAAATAATCTTGTGGAATAACCGAATGCGACGGCATAACCGTCCATATGCAAACGAGATTCTTTGTTTACGTTAGTGTGTTGTTAACTTGATTTAGGAATGTTAGTGATTGTTATAAGGTTAGTGAATGTTAGAAGGTTAATGATCAAATGATAATGATTAAATTAAAAGAGATTTGGTTGAAGAAAGAATAAAAGTAAGAACATGAAAACAATTGGATGTTAGGATGATTGAAAGAATATAGATTTGCATAATATATATATAAGCAATATAATATTAACTTAATATTAGAAAATTCTTAAAACTACTTGTAAAAGAAAATTCTTAAAATTGATCATAACCAAAGGATGATAAAAGGTTTGTGTGTGAGATTTTTAAAGAATGAGCAAATAAAAAGTGAGTCCTAAAGCTTGCTTTTATAGTTAAGGTTAGAAGGGGTTATGAATAATGTTAATGATGAGCTACAAGTATTCCAAAAAGGGGTTACGATTAGAATTTAAAATAAATATTAAACAATTAAATAAATAAAATAATAATTACAATTTAAACTTTAAATTTAATTGAACAACTTCTATTTTTTATTAAATCTTTATAACTTTTATAAAACTTGTAAACTTTATAATTTGATTATATATTTTTAATATTTAAAATTCATAATTACTAATAAAACTTTATAAGTTTATTAAAATTCATTTTAACTTTGTAAGAGCAAAAATTGATTCTTTTTATATATTAAATTGATAAAAGCAAAAATTATTTCTTATTAAATAATAACCAATTTTTATAATTATTAAATTTAAGCTAAATTGAAAAAAAATACTAATCAGTATATAGTAACCAAGATTCAAATACATTCATTTGGCTCGCTTACTTTAAATAATTAAACATTTACAAAAAAAAGTATATAGGATTGTAACATTTAATAAAAGTTGAGTTATGAAATGAAAATAGAGAAACTTTAAGTAACTTTAATTAAACACATAAAAAACTATATTATTGTTTTGTAAATCATCCCTTAAAACATTTATTAATATATTATATCATAAGTAGAAGGGGCCCGATATACAAACACTTTGTCAGGTGTTATGTGGACACCTTTTGACTTTTTTTCATTGGCCGTGAAGCCCCTAATAGGGACCTGCACAAAATTAAAAATCAAATTCAGGTACTCATAACCATGAAGTTGTCCACAGTCCGTAAATGATGACCGGTGAACTCCTTTACGAGCTGTGAATGTAGTTTTTCATGGCTTGTGAAATGTTTAACGAGCAGTAAAGGTTTTCTGAGTATTTTGAGCTTTATTAATTATATTTTGATTTTCGTGTTTATTCGTTTTTTATAATTATTTGACGTCACATATTATTTCTCATAAGACGTGTATCAATTATTTAATTTAATATAATATTCTATATTTAACGATATGTATAGAAACACATGTTAGTTATTTTAACGAAACAATTTGAATCAAGATATATAAATGTCAGATCACAGAAATAATAGAAGGTGTGAGAATAAAATATGTTTCTAATTCACGTGTAATTGTTGAAAGTATTCCAAAACCAACTGACAACCATAATGGTAGAATGAAAAAAATTGATCTCAGAATATTATCAAAAAGCGACTATGTTGACTTATCAAAGTATTAGGTCAACCACAACCTTAATGAAGACACACATACCTATAAGCATACACTCATCCCAAGGGTTCCCAAGGTAAGGTAAATGGATCCATTGATTTATTTCGATTTATATGAATACCTTTCCTAGACACTACACCCCAAGATACATGCATCCAACTCTTCCATTGCATATGTTCAGTTATGAGACCTAGACTTTGATAATTTTAAATCATAAGTAAGAATTCAAAATTTGAGTTTTGAAAATCCTTTTGATTTAGACACAATGCCATAGAAAATGAATTCAGAATTATGTGTGCATTGATTGTAATCAAAGTATAAGAATATTCATGTAAGGCATATCAAACAAAGTCTTATCTAAGCATATAAGATATATAAGAGGACTCACGTGTGAGGTACTTAGTTATAGTCTCGATCATTTTATTTCTAATAACCTAATTCTCTATAACCAAGGATCCGCTACCAATCTATCACACTCCGGCTAAAGCGGAAACACTGACGCGTGATAAAATTGAATCATAACACAAGGACAAAGAGTATTAAAGGAAATTACTTATTAAAAACTAAATAATTGTTACAACTAATTCTAAAACAAATAAACCAACAAGTAAATAAGTCCTTATTATATTCAAAGTCTAACTAGGTCCAACTAAAGCTACTACTTGAAACCTAGTGTGATCAAAACAACGAACTTACTTTCTAGTATCTGAAAACATGCTAAAGTATGTCAACTAAAAAGTTGGTGAAAACATAGGTTTAGAAGTATACATATAGTAGATAACAATATACAAACCAATAAACAATTTTTCAAATACAAGTAAGTAAACTATTATACATGAGTCCACAACCAACCCTAGTGATTGAATGTCCTCTTGTCTAACCCCCTGACACAAGACGTCAAACTAATAGTATGTTGTCTAGTATGCATTTTCTAAACATCCAGCTCCTTTCTAGTAAAAAAGAATACATTGACTCAAAGGACGCTTGATATTGATTGGCATGCATAAACCCGAGTATTGAATGGACTTGTCAGGCCAATAGATCTATTTACGTACTCCCGTGGCTTCCCCGAAGTTAATGGTTATGTAGATTTTAGAAAATAAAGGAACTTTATACTAAAAAGTATCATAGAACATATCAATATGTATAATCACTTTAGTGTTACTAGTATAAGAAAGTTGTCCTTAAGTTTACAAAAGAGTAGTTTGACTTTAGAATTTGAATTCCCAATTTGATATAGAAAGCATGTTTCCACCCAAAATACAAAAAAATAGGCTATGAACTCACTCTGTAAAGTATGTGTGTTGATCTTGCAACTTGTAGTTACTTGGAGTGAGGATTGTCCTAATTAAGTTTACTTAGTTAGTTTATTTTATTTGTCGATAGTTGAGGGGTTGTTATTTTAAAAGTTCAAGAATGTTTTCCGTATACTAGATATGTTTCATCCAGTGTAGTACTGTAACACCCGATTATTTATTTATTTTGAAGCCGACGAATGAAGAAAAAGAAATAAAGTTCAAAGTCGAGGGACCAAACTCGCCAACAAAGTAAAGTTGGAAATATGGTGATATATGTAGGGAGAGGGCAGCCATACTCTCCCCACACTCACACATTTCAGCCACAAAGAAGAGAGAAGAGAAAAAGAGGAAGAAGTGTTGGTTCGGGTTGGTTTGAGTGGCAAAAATCATTGAGAAGCGAGTCAAATCGAAGCTCTTCTCGTCGTGATCGTTTGTGTGAGTTCTAGGACCCCTCCTTTAAATGTTTTTGAATGATTTGGGTCTGGAACACATCCGAAAATCGGGTTTTTGAGTGTGTGCATGTTTGACCCGTTTGTGTATGTGTATATGTGTGTATGACGCGTTTGAACCTTGTTTGTGAGCTTGTGTGTTCTTGAATGGTGTTGTGGTATGTATCCCTAAGGATTAGGATGGTTGATTTGGGCTTAGAATGGGTTTAGATGAGCTTGGAGGTCAAAAATGGCAGATTGGGTTCGAGATGAACTGCATTCTGCATCAGCTAGGGCTAGGCGACCGAATGGAGGCCATACGACCGAGTGGGGTGCGATTGAGGTTCATTCGCACGATTGAGAGTTCATTCGCATGATTGGGGCCAGTCGCATGGAGGTCATGCAACTGAAGGTCCAGTCGCATAAGTGCTCATCCGCGTTAGTCCATTCACACGATTGGGTGTTCATTCACATGAGTGTTCATCTGCATTGGTTCATTTGTATGATGTTCAGTCGCATGGAGGCCATGCGACTGAAGGGTGTCCATACGCCCGAATAGGGCTGTTGCACCCCAGAAGATGTGTAGTTTAACTTCTAACTTTCGGGGGAAAGTGCAGATGTAAGTTTTGACGTAAAGGTTCCCGTAAGAGCATGTAAGATGATGATTGAGGTCTTAGAGAGCATGTTGGGCATGATGATGATGATGTTGCATGATTATGCATGTTATGTATGTATGATGTTACCCTGTGTGATATTGATGACTGTGTATGTTATGTTCCTTATTATGATGTATGTTTATCTTTCCTGTGCTTTACGTTGAATGTTAATGAATGAAAGTATTATGTAACATAAAGTGAAAGATAATGAAAGAGGAATATGAAGTATGAATGCATGCATTAATGAACGATGGAAGTTATGAAAGTCTTGCAAGCACTGTATGTCGGGACACGCCATTAAGGTGTTAGCCCAACGGTGTACGGGTTCGCTACCCCAGAAGGATGCACATCGGGGTCTTTCTTTGTGATTGACCATATGGATGAACCATTGTTGCATGCCTTAGGTGCTGTGACCATTTGGTGCTGAGCACCACCGATGAAGGTCTTTTATAGGCTTAGGTCCAGTACCACGAGACTGAAGGGCATAGCATATGACAATGGTATACCTGGACTTTACCTCAGGTACTGTGACCATTTGGTGCCGAGCACCACCGATGAAGATCTTTTATAGGCTTAGGTCCAGTACCACGAGAATGAAGGGTAAGGTTCATGGTGATGACGAAAGGAAAAGATGTAATGATGAACGAATGAATGAAAGTAAGATGAATGAGTGAATGGACGTTAATGAACGATGAAGATAATATAACTATTATCTATGTGTACGTATGATGTATGATCGCATGAAAGAAAAGAACGGTTTTAACGAAAGAAAAGTATGCATTATTTTATAAAACTAGAACTCACTCAGCAACGCTGACTTTGATGTGTTTCCAGTTGGCAGGTAATGATTGCTGAGGATGGCACGAGGTGGCTACTCAGCTCTTTTGGGATGGCATCCATTTATTTAATGCTTTTGTGATGTAATGCAACCATGTATTTTATAACTGATTGATGATTTATTATTTTGCAAAAGTTTTTATAATGGAATGAGATGTCATTTTGAATGTTTCCGCTGTAATATTTTCATAAGGCAAATGTAAATATATGTGTTATGTGTGATGAGGATCCAACTGTAAGCGTCCCGGGAACGGGGCCTTACAAGTTGGTATCAGAGCCAAAGTTTAAGTGAAATGAGTAAATTTTCAAAATAAACCTTAACTTAAACTGAGAATGGGACGGAAAGGGAATGTGATGCCAATCTGAGTAGCAGCGTGCCATCAGGTATTTTCGTAAGTTAACCGGTTTTATGTGCGCATGGTATGTGGTTATGTGTTGTATGTAGATTTAAATACTGATGTAGTCAGGACATGTAATGCTTGGGGTATGAAGAGTAAAGTAAGTGACTAATCATAACTGTCCACTGTAATTAGGGACTTACTATACTTGACATAAACTGAGCTGTTCCATTGAATGACCGTGTTGGTGTTTGAATCTTTCAGTGTGCGTATGATGGCCGGTGGTAGATCTTCGAAAGCCTCTCATGGTGGAGGTCACGGTTCTGAACCGCGACCCAAGAGAGGGAGACCCAGGGTTGAGAAGGTGGTTCATGAAGAACCAGAGACCCCTCATCCGGAGGGTGGCGACGAGAGCGCCAATCTGAGAGCCTCGGTAAAGGAGGCTGTCGTGGAAGAAGTTCATCAGTTCATGCAGAAATTCTTACCGTCTGTGGTGACCGAAGTGATTAAGGCAGTACGGGAAGGTGAAAGAAAGGAGAGGAACAGGTCCTCAGGAGGACGAGAGCAACCGGATCCTGAAACGGTTCTCTCGGATGATGAAGAAGAGGAGGAAGAAGAGCCTGTGCACGAGGCGGCACGGGGCTGTAACTACGGGGCGTTTATGAGATGCAAGCCCCTAACTTTTGATGGAAACGACACTGCTGCTGCTGCTCAGCGGTAGGTGAGGGAAATGGAGGCTGTTCTTGATATCAGCGAGTGTCGGGAAGACCAAAAGGTGAAGTTCGCTACCCACTCTTTTGTGGACTCGACTCTGCTGGTAGGACAATATAGTCCAAGCTGAGGGTAGCAGAGCCATTGGAAGAATGAGATGGTCTGAACTAAAGAAGTTAGTGATTGAGGAGTTCTGTCCTCACCGGGAGATGGATAAGGTAGAAAGAGAGTTCCTGCAGCTAGAGGCGGGAACGATGACACACCAGCAGTACACCACAAAATTCAACGAGATGGCACGTTTGGTGATAGAAACTGGAAGGGGAAGAGGTTTGGTCGGGGTGATGCCTCGACGGGTAACAAGAAGGCACGAGTGGATGACTGCCGTGTGGTCACATCGAGTGCGGGGTCGAAAAGGTGTGACAAGTGTGGAAGGGAGCACATTGGGGAATGCAGGTTACATTTCTATTTTATACATATATTTCTATTTTATTATTATAAGACTTAATTTAATTAATTAAATCTTTATCAATGTAACAAAATTACATTTGTAACCCTAAGTTACACACATGTAAACTTTTGCCCTTATAGTTACATGTATTTAATTTATGTAGTAATTTAGCATTATCTTAGACTTTGATTAATTCTAGGGCAATTCCAAGTTATTATTTCTAGCAAGGCCAAATATTTATACATATGCTATTATTGAATTACATTAGCATATAATAGTATCACAATGAATAATAATAAATGGAATATAAGATAGTTTCCACAAATAGTTCCTGAATTCAGCCAATTGTTACATTGAATTACTAGAATCATCAAAGAAATAAGCATGAAAAATCAAGGTTGTTACAGTCTCCCCTAGTTAAGAGAATTTCATCCCGAAATTCAACTAGTAATGTATGTGCGATCTTAATAAAAGTTATTGGTTCATTATTTGTTATCTAGGAGTAATTCTTGGTTCAGATTCTAGTCCCACCTTCAATGCACGGTTAGTGTTTATATATAAGGTGTACCGTAGCTAGCCCACCACACTTCTAGCACCTCAACGGCGTACTAGTCTCCAACAAAAAAAATCATTAGCTTGGATAGTGTTGGGTGGCATAAATATCTTTTTAAAGCTTTTGCCATGGGAGATTGAATTTAGAAATTTGATAATGTGTGAGGTAATAGCTACACAAAAGAATTAAAACACACACCAAGGCATTATAAATTCATGATTACGTTGCGTATTGTAATGGTGAATTCACCTTACACAAGTGTGCTATGTCCTTCTACTATGCATTCATAAGGTGATAGTAGTTTTATAAGAGAGAAGTAGTGGATGTCATAGAATAGAATTAGAAATGTAATATAATTGATAGAGCAAATTAGCTTTAGATTTATGAATCCCGATCAAGTAGGTAACAATATGAATTCATGAAAATGAAGTATCCAATCCAGATCATAAGATAAAGATCAAATTGAGATAAATAAAAGTGCTTAACACAAAAGCAATAGCATATCATGGTTCTCACAAAGTCCCCTAGTTAAGGAAATTTAGACCAAAAAGTATAACTAGTGGAGGTCGTGTTAGCTTGAAAACGGTGTTGGTATTTGAGGTTCATTTGCTATTCGCATTCCTAGGTGAACTCAGGACCTCGTTTAAAGTTCCATCTGACTTTGAAGATGGGAATACGACTCTGAGCATATACTTAAGAGTTTGTATAGTTTTTCAGTCTAGCAAATGGTTGAGCGTGATAAGCCATGCTAGGATCCATGTGTTCCTAAAGATTTCTGTAATGTTTTCTAGAACTTGAAAGTGATCGATTGTCTTTACTAGAGATGATGGATAGTAGAACACCATGTACCATGGCTTGTCATGTTCTTGATGATGTAGAGTTTGGCTAGTTTCTCTAACTTGAAGTCTTCACACACATGGAGAAAGTGAGCGGAGTTAGTCAAGTAATCGACTATGACCTAAATCAAGCCGCGTCCATAAGAGGTTTTGGTAGTTTAGAGATAAAATCCATGGAAATCTGTTCCCATTTCCGCTAAGAAATTTCAGGCTGTTAGAGTAATCCCAACGGTTTCTGATGTTTTGCTTTGACCTTCGAACATGTGATGCAAACATACTGAACAATGTCTTTTTTCATTCCTGCCCATCAATAATATTCTCTCGGGTCCAAATACATTTTTTTGACATCTAGATGAATTAATTATAGTGAATTGTGAGCTTTATTCATGATAATTTCTCGGAGATTATTTGATTTAAGAATCTATATTCATCCCATGAAGTAAAGGATTTTATCAGACTTAGAATCTAGTTGATGTTTAGCTATACTTGCCAATTGTTTCTTTAAATAATCTCCAAGAAAGCCTATTTATGTTCTTGTATAATTTGATCTTTGAGATTCATTTAAACAATCATTCCCAATACACGATTGTGTGAGGGTTTGATTCTCTCTTTCCTACTCCGTGTGTCAGTTATGACGTAGTGTCTCTATATCTTTTGGGAAAATACTACAATACCTAGCTCAAGATCATGAGTAGTGTAGTTCTTTTCGAAGATCTTAAGTTGTCTTGATGCATAAGTGATGAATTTTATCTTGTTGAATAAGTACACAACCTATGCCTTGGTTTGATGTGTCATATTATACAACAAAATCATCATTTCCATCTGCATGGGTTAGGATTGGGAATTTGGCAAAGGGTTTTTCCCTGGTTTGAGGACATATTCAAAACTCAACTTGTCTATTTAGAGGTAGTCGAGGAAAATCAGGAGGGAAAAGCACTAGAAATTAACGAATGGTAGGATCGTCTTGTGGCTTCTTTTCTTTTGACTTCTTCCCAACAAGCAAAGAAAGTATGGTATTGCTTCCTTAGGTAGTGAGCTTTCATGCAAAAGATGATCTTTAGGTTCCTTCTAGGTTTCTCCCCGTGAACATTTAGGGTATCTCCAGATGTTAGGAGAATGCGAACTAGTTTCTTGGCACAAATGATCTCAGCATGGTTGTTGAATAGCCAATCCATTTCAACAACCATATTAAAGATACGAAGCTCCATAAGGATGGGCTTGATGTCGAACGACTGATCGTCAAGACTTAGAGTACAACATCGGATAATAGTGTGAAGCTAATTCAATAGTATATGGAGGATTCAAATTATCGGTATTCGAGTTAAGCATGGATTGAAAAATCCATGGAAACAATGGTGCTTTATGTTGAGTACATAGTTAGAAATAATAGTAAAGTCGATATAGCGTGAGTGAAGTATTATCTAGCGTCAAAGCTGGTGTGATTACCCCTGAAGCATTATGAACTAGGTGAGTGGTTTGCCTTGTGTCTCGTGGGAATGGAACATGAGTGGTCTTGTTCACCAGATTGTATTGTTATAGTTGGGCCTGCTTAAGTATGCTATAACTCGACATTCAACACTTCTAGTTGGACTATGTGGAGGTTATAAAATGGTGTAAAAGGTTTGATACTCACTCTTAACATCTGATAGCAAATCTGGTTCCGTGTATATCCCTATTGTTTGGGAAGAACTTGTTGATTCCTTTGATATAAAAATTGTACAGTTTGGAATATTAGATTCACTTGTGATAGATTTTCTAGAACTGGAATAGATTTGACAAATACCCATTAATAATTTTTTAAGAAGGTTTATGAGAATTGGATAACGAGTTTTATAATTTTAGAAAATTAAGGATAAGATGATTCAAAATAACAATGAGATGTTCTGAGCGTAAACGTTCGATTCATAAACCAAAGCAATTACGTCGACTTATCAAATTATTAGGTCAACTACAAACTTAATGAAGACACGCGTACGTATAAGCAAATACTCACCCAAGGGTTCCAAGTAAGGTAATAAATCCATTAGTTAATTTGGATTTATATGAATACCTTGCCTAGACAGAACACCTCGAGATATAGGCATCCAGCTCTTTTAGCATTGCATGTGTTCAGTTATGTGACCTAGACTGACAAGATTTTAAATCATAAGTAAGAATTCAAAATTTGAGTTTTGAAAATCCTTTTGATTTAGGCACAATGCCTTAGAATATGAATTGATAATTATGTGTGCATTGATTGTAATCAAAGTATAAGAATAATCATGTAAGGCATATCAAATAAGGTCTTATCTAAGCATATAAGATACATTAGAGGACTCACGTGTGAGGTACTTAGTTATAGTCTCAGTCATTCTATTTTTAATAATCTAATTCTCTATAACCAAGGATCTGATACCAATCTATCACACTCCGGCTAACGCGGAAACATCGAGGCGTGATTAAATTGAATCATAACACAAGGATAAAGTGTATTAAAGGAAATTACTTATTGGAACCGAATAGTTGATTACATCTAATTCTAAAACAAATAAACCAACAAGTAAATAAGTCCTTATTTTATTCAAATTCTAACTAGGTCCAACTAAAGTTTGTAGATACATGTGTCCCTAGTTTCTGAACTCAATGTAATATGTCTTTAGTGTCTTATACTTATGTAACAGTTAGGTACTTAATGAAATGTAAATGTTTGGTTGTGTTTATAATGTTTAATATTTCATTAATGAGTTGTTTAACGCATATTGAATTGATTATATAGGTTTGTGGTTGTTTGAACTAATATAAATAATGTAATGACAATTAATACATTCAAACTAGGTAATATGAAGTTATCATGCGAATGGCCCATGCTAATGGACCATACGCATGAACAACTTCATTCGAATGACTCAGTCGCACGA